>JAJOZX010003700.1:460000-475695 GCA_023014485.1 Bathynomus jamesi | reverse complement strand
CACACACACACACACACACACACACACCACACATATATATATATAATATATATATATATATATATATATATATATATATATATATATATATATATATATATATATATATATATATATCGTGACCTTAAAAAGGTATTCCCACAAATAATGTAGTGCAAGCAATTTTGTGAACACCTTTTTGGACTACATATATGTACATATATACGAGTATATACACATTTTCACTCCCAAAGAAGAGAAAAGTCTGTATACTGTAATGGAGAAACTTGTAAACCTCTTTCTAAAATAATTTATGAGTATTTTACCACGACAATTTCAAGATATTTTAAGTTTTGAGACAAACGGTGTCTTGTCGCATGTAACATTTGAAGGAAATGAAGATTTTAAAATGGGAAAATGGCCAAAGAAACGCCTTTTTACCTGTCCTTAAGAACATTAAAAAAAAACTTACGTATCAAATGGGATTAAGTCTAAGAAAGAGGTGTCAAAACACACACACACACACACACACACACACACACACACACACACACACACGCACACAGAAAGAGAGATAGACAGATAAAAAGAGATAGGCAGGTAAAGAGAGTTACAAGGAGTTACAAGAACAAGAAGTACCTCTAAAGGCCTTGCGGCCCATACCGAGGAAGTACCAATAGCAACGGGTGCCAGGGAAAAATTTCTACACATTGTCACAGCTAAGTTCTCGAACAGCCACCCTAAAGACAGTAACACACATCCTCAAATAGTGTGCAAAATTCGGTCTAACCTTTTCTTGAACTGATTCACAGAGGAATTGTTCACAACTTCTGAAGGTAGTGTCACCTTTTTCCAAGTGTCACAGATCTTATAGGTAAATTAATTCCCACACACACTTGTGCTAAACCTTTCAAATCCAACTTTCAACCATTGTTGCGAGTTGGGTTATCATTTAAACTAAACATGCTTCTAAAATCGACATCGTTGAACCCGTGTAAGAGCTTGAAAACCTCGATGAGTTGACCGCGCAGCATCCGAGTTTCCAGCGAAAACAAATTCAGGGTGTGTAAGCGTCGATTGTAGCCCATATGCCTAACAGAGAGAGAGAGAGAGAGAGAGAAAGAGAGGAATGTAACAGAAATTTTTTAAGTTTCGTAAACAGAATTCAATCTCATTTCGAGACTATTTAAATACTAATCAATGTAAATAAATAGTGATGTAGAGAAAATAGTATTTGCTAGTATTTGTTTGCTCTTTTCTTCGTAAATTGTTTGCAAATAATTTTGTTTTACTTCTGTATGGAAAGAAGATTCTATTTTTCTTGATTAGTGGAAAAGTAAATTGGTAAAATTTGCTAATTAATAGTGTTGTTTATATCACTTTGAATTTTTTTTTAATTTTCTAAGTTCTTAATTTGTATAAAAAACACTACTTTTTACCTTTTACCGAAATCTAAATGGTTTTTGTTTTTATTTTTATGAATGTGCAATATTTTAAAAAGTATGACAGTGTGACCAATGACAGTTCTGTATACTTAAGGAATTTTAGGTTTTAGTAAGATGGCTTTTGACTGATGTGTTTACAACGCAGCACATCATGGATGGCATCAACTCCAGACGACCAGCTCAACGTACACTATTATCAACAATAGACATTAGTAAAGCATTTGATGCTATCCCACGCTTCCCTCTCATAAACAAAATACTCAACACAAACATGCACAATAACACCAAAAGGTGGCTGAGCAACTATCTTTCAGGAAGATACTCACATGTCACATTTAATGGCAAGTCATCCAAAAACAAGCTTTTTCCGAACGGGGTCCCTCAAGGCTCTGTTCTCTCACCAACACTGTTCAACTTATACATGCATGATATTCCAACACCCATAGATAACAAGCTTACCTTACCATCATATGCAGGTGACATCACTCTAACATCCACCCACAACAACATCGACACCGCTACAAATAACCTACAAACATATATAAACCAAAATACTTGGGGTCACATACAACACATCATTATCTTTTGCAAACCACATTCAGGACATTAAAAACAAATGTACGTCAAGACTTAACACGCTTAGGGTGCTAACAGGCACAAACTTTGGACACCAGCAGGAAACAACATCACTTATATACAAACAATATATTCGCTCAGTTATGGACTATGCAAGCCCATGCTGGGCACCCATTATCTCAAACACACTTCGTATCATTACAGGATGCACTCAAACAACACCAATAGAACACCTGCACAGAGAAACAAAAATACTGAAAGTTAGGAAACATTAAGACATGAGGGGAACACAATTCATGGCAGCAGCGACAACTAACTCACAACACCCTTGCCACTACATGTAAAGTCATGCACTGACACTTCGCACCATTAAGGTAACACCAGAGACATTATAACCAAATACTCCATTCCATACCACGCCCCACAGACATCACACAGTACAGAAAACACACACACACACACACACACACACACACACACACACACGTAACCCACAAAGCACTAAAACGACTCGGTCCGAATGCGGTCCTAGGTGCGAAGCCGCCACCCATTGACAGGTCAGAGACCAGCCTGAGCAGATCGGATCGAATTAACTTAGCACGATTCCGATGTGGACATCACCCCAACTTACGGACATATAAACACAGACTAGACAACTCCACAGACGACACCTGCCACCTGTGCCAGGACACACCACAAACAATTGAACACATTATGACAGACTGTACCGCTCTAGCACAACAACGAACACAACACAATATCATTAGTGCGCTAAACCTCTGGTCCACTCCGGAGAGCGCGATCGGTTACCTGCGTGCCGCCGGCTTGCTCGATTAGGGTGGGCGGATCGGTCTAACCAACAACAACAACTGTCTACGGTTGGGTCGACTGGCAGTCGACGGCCTGTTGCGTGGCACGGTCAGAGTGCCGATCGGCTCCCGGGGCCGGACCTATTCTCAGCGTGCTATTTTTTCAATTACAGGGAGCAATTGTGTGCTCCCCGAACTACTCTTACTCTCTGGCGGCATTAAGACTAATCCAGGCCCCACTACAACTTACACATGTCACCATACACAAAGACATAGACACAATAGCACCATGAGACACATACAGAAGTATAATATTAACATATTACAGTACAACGTAGATGGCCTCACAAACAAAATCATGCAGCTTAGGGAATTCGTACACAAACAAAACATTCACATAGCATTTATACAAGAAACAAAACTAAAACGCACACACAAAACACCCACCATCCCTGACTTCACGGCGATCCGTCAAGATCGTACTGGGGGTAACGGAGGTGGACTCATCACTTACATACGTAAAAGCATTAGCTACACTGATGCTACCCAAAACATTACAAACACAATCCAAGCAGATAACACGATAGAAATACAGGCAGTTAACATTAAAACACGCACAAAACACAACACCACACTAATCAACATTTACATCCCACCAGATAGTTCACCTCAGGTGCCAGCCAATTACAATCCACAGTTACACAATCTGGCCTCTCTCACTAATGTCATCTTAGGAGGAGACTTCAATGCCAAAGACACTAGTTGGTACCTGCATAACCAAAGCAACACCAGAGGCGCCAACATAGCCACACAACTAAACAGCCTCTTCATTCTTAACAATACAGAAGAACATACACACATACCACATCAAGCAGGATACTCAAACTCCTCCACAGACATAACGTTCTGTTCCCCCTCACTAGCAACACATACACAATGGAGAACAGAAAAACAACTGTCATCAGACCACCTGCCCATCATCATTACAACACATTCTACACTCTGCCCCAACAGCCTTAGGCACACTTACAGAAATTACAAGAAAGCTGATTGGGAACAGTTCAAAACACAGACTGAGGAACAATTCACCGCATTAAACAGCACACCCATCATAAACATCAATACAACACTCAATACATTTAATCAGATTATCAATAATGCAAACAAATACTGTACATACCCAAGGGCAACATTAGGAAATACAACCCAAATTACACTAGAGAAATAGCCCACCTCATAAGGCAACGTAACAACCTCAAATATAACACACAAACACCACACACACAAGCCATAAAACAGCAGATACAACAGCTCAACACAGAAATAAACAACAAACTCAAAGAAAAACAAACAGAAACATTCAGGGAATTCATAACAACACTAAACCACTCCACAGATACATCCAGGCTATACAAGACTATAAACAGCATTACTCACTCTAACAGCGGCATTCACACCTCACACGCGGCTATCTGTCGCAGCCAAAATAATATCCCAACATACACACAACAAGCTAACATTCTAGTTAATCACTACGCAAAGATAAGTCACTTAAACAGAGACGACAACCAGAAACACGCAGACAGACAAACAGCCAGACACAAGAAAACCTACAGACTCGACACGACCATTACACCCTTCAATACAGACCAGACCACCAAGATCATCAAAAACATTAAGAATTCGAAGGCTACTGGACCAGACAACATATCTAACATACACCTTAAACACTTGGGCCCACAAGGAATACTAGCTCTCACAAATATCAGCACATATTCATACCAACACTGTATTATTCCTGACATATGGAAACAAGGTAAAATTATTACACTACTCAAACCAAACAAAAATCCAACAGAACCAGCTTCCTATAGACCCATTACTTTACTATGCACACCTTCCAAAGTAACAGAAAGACTAATCTTACAGATCACCAACCCACACATTCCACTATCGCCTACTCAACATGGATTCAGACCTCACCACTCAACCACGACATTACTCACTAACCTCACGCAGCACATCATGGATGGCATTAACTCCAGACGACCAGCTCAACGTACACTATTAGCAACAATAGACATTAGTAAAGCATTTGATGCTATCCCACGCTTCCCTCTCATAAACAAAATACTCAACACAAACATGCACAATAACACCAAAAGGTGGCTGAGCAACTATCTCTCAGGAAGATACTCACATGTCACATTTAATGGCAAGTCATCCAAAAACAAGCTTTTTCCGAACAACACATCATTATCTTTTGCAAACCACATTCAGGACATTAAAACCAAATGTATGTCAAGACTTAACACGCTTAGGGTACTAACAGGCACAAACTTTGGACACCAGCAGGAAACAACGTCACTCATATACAAACAATATATTCGCTCAGTTATGGACTATGCTAGCCCATGCTGGGCACCCATTATCTCAAACACATACATAAACACCTTACAAACAATACAAAACAACGCACTTCGTATCATTACAGGATGCACTCAAACAACACCAATAGAACACCTGCACACAGAAACAAAAATACTAAAAGTTAGGGAACATTTAGACATGAGAGGAACACAATTCATGGCAGCAGCGACAACTAACCCACAACACCCTTGCCACTACATGTACAATCATGCACCAACACCTCGCACCATTAAGGTAACACCAGAGAGACATTATAACCAAATACTCCATTCCATACCACGCCCCACAGACACCACACAGTACAGAAAACACATACACACACACCTAACCCACAAAGCACTGATACGACTCGGTCCGAATGCGGTCCTAGGTGCGAAGCCGCCACCCATTAACAGGTCAGAGATCAGCCTGAACAGATCGGATCGAGTTAACTTAGCACGATTCCGTTGTGGACATCACCCCAACTTATGGACATATAAACACAGACTAGACAACTCCATAGACGACACCTGCCACCTGTGCCAGGACACACCACAAACAATTGAACACATTATGACAGACTGTACCGCTCTAGCACAACAACGAACACAACACAACATCACTAGTGCGCTGAACCTCTGGTCCACTCCGGAGAGGGCGATCGGTTACCTGCGTGCCGCCGGCTTACTCGATCAGGGTGGGCTGATCGGCTGAACAACAACAACAACAACTCTATTATTTTATTTGTCTGCTGATTTTTGTATCGTCAGTAAGTGATGTTATTTGTGCTATTGTTGATTACTTCATTTCTACCGGTGAGCATGATTATGAAAAATAGTGGAGCAAGTATCCTACTGTTTGTTGAGGTACTGAGATAGGAACTTCTTAGTTTGATTATGATATTCCATGGATTGTGATAACTTGCTGACGCACTCTACGGGATTAAGTTTTATACCAGTTTATCTATTTTGCCTGGTGTTCCCATATCTTTCATTTTATGTACTACTATTCAATGATAACTCCATAATCACACTTGTCGAATGTTTTGCCAAAGTCTGTGTACATTACGTCAAAATTGACTTTGTTTTCGAAGGCATTATTGATAGTGTTTGTGTTCTATTATTTTTTTAATTCTCTCTCTCTCTCTCTCCATATATATATATATATATTTTAACTGCAAACACGCAGTATAATTAACGTAAAGAACGACGCTTGTATAGGAGATATTCCTATACAAGCGTCGTTCTTTACGTTGATATATATATATATATATATATATATATATATATATATATATAGGGTGTCCATAAAGTCACGCAACACAGGAAAATACATTTATTTTATTTATTTATTTATTTTGTTTTATTTATTTGTTCGAAATGATTCTCACCAATCTCAAAACATGTTTGTAAACGGAAAAGCAGGTTTCTTTGAATGTTCCTCAACATATTTGGCCTGATGAATACATAAATAAATAGACATTGCTTACAGTATGTTCCTATGATTCGTGACTTTATGGACACCCTGTATATATAACGGTTTAGTTATCGACTTGTATTTAATTTTTATGAATGCAGTATTTACACTTTTCACAGTTCCCCTGACAATCTTTAAGATGTGGTTCAGAAAAACATTTGAAGTCAGACAATTTAGTCCCATCTATTAAGTTTACAGTTGAAAAAGAAAATGATGGAAGCCTATCTTTTCTTGATCTAAAAATTTGGAGATGCTCTAATCAGTTCAAATATGAAGTCTACCGTAAGCCTACTAACAATAACTCTTATGTGCATTTTTATTCTGACCATCATCCTTCGATTAAATCCTCTATTTTCTCTGCTATGTTTCTTCGAGCATTGAGAGTTGTCAGTCCTGAATTTTTAGATTCCGAGTTATGCAATATCATGAATATTGGTACTAAATTATGTTATCCTATTTCATTTTTAGATAACTGTCTTAAGAAAGCCAAGAATAGGTATTATAATAATGTAATTGTAAAGGAATTTCAGCGTAAAAATATCCTTAGCCTACCTTACCATGTTAATTTTCAATACCTTCCAACTGTACTTAAAGCAATTGGCATTAATGTAATCTTTAAGTATAATAATACTGTTAAATCACGCCTAATAAAGAATAGCCCTGATAATGTTGTTGGTTGTGTGTATTCGATCGGATGTACACAATGTAACTCAGTATATATAGGCCAAACCGGTAAAACGTTAGATATTAGGGTAAAACAGCATAAATATGCTTGTAGAACAGCTAATAATTCCAATGCTTTATTTAACCATATGTATAGATGTAACCATAGCATCAAGTGGGATAGTTCTAAAGCGCTTGTTAAAAACAGAGATATAATAGAAAGAAATATTCTCGAATGTGCATTTATTCATTTTAAAAACAATTTCAATAACAGTGCGGGGACGTATAAAATTGACGATATCATGTTAAAATTTCTTTTGCCTCTCATTAACCCTTGTTAAGTATGTGCTAATTGTTTTGTTTTTCCTGTACGTTGTATATATTTATGGGCATCTCGCCTTTTATCTTCATTCCCTGACGAGGTGTAGCTTTGAATACACGAAAGGCCTTGGAATCGTTTTTCTTTTTCCTTGTGGGTTTGCAGCATTCATTCATTTCACGTGTTTTATTGTGAAATTCATCCCATATATATATATATATACAGGGTGGGCCGTAAGTTTCCATACATAGGAAAAATTAAACGTTTGTTTTTATGTTTCAGATACCCTAAGAATATGCGTTTGACGTAAGATCTTGTTTACTGATGAAGCAAATTTTTACGTCAATGGAGAGGTTAATCGGCAAAACATACGTTATTGGAGTAATGCTAACCCTAACTGGCTGAGTCCGACGAAGATGCAAGGTGCCGGTAAAGTGATGGTGTGGGCGGGATATGGGGTGACAGAATTATTGGACCAATTTTTGTCAGTGGAAATCTTAATGCCGAAAGGTATCTTAACATGTTGCAAGAAGAGATTTTCCCATCCCTGCTAAACGAGGAAGGTAACTTCCCAGTTTACTTCCAGCAAGATGGAGCTCCACCTCATTATGGTCTTCACGTGCGTCGGTATTTGGATCAGCAGTTTCCGGATGCTTGGATTGGTCGGCGTGGTCCTGTGGAGTGGCTTCCCAGATCCCCAGATCTCACCCCCCTTGATTTCTATCTTTGGGGGCACTTGAAGGCCATGGTGTATCAGGAAAAGATACGAGACATAAATCATCTAAAGGAACGTATCACCAACGCCATTACAAGCATAACGTCAACTGTGCTAATGCGTGTTCATCAACAGTGGGGAACACGTATTGAAATGTGTTTTCAAAACAATGGCAACCATGTAGAGCATATTATATAAATAAAATGGTTGTCCATAAAAAAATGTTTATTTTTCCTATGTATGGAAACTTACGGCCCACCCTGTATATATATATATATATATATATATATATATATATATATATATATATATATAAAACAGAAAACTATGATAACATATCAATTCAGCAACATAGCAGGTTTTTGATTCCTGAGAGAGAGAGAGAGAGAGAGAGAGAGAGAGAGAGAGAGAGAGAGAGATTATCCTTGCCAGTTGAGAGTTACCAACAATCTGAATATATCCTTGGCGCGTTGTTGCACTGCACATTTGCACACATTTGGGCTATTTGGGTATAGCTAATACCCCAGCAGTAAATCTTCAATAGGACTAAAGTCAAGACCAGTATCATTATTTTCTCACATATTTTGAGCTTTCGAAAGAACTAGGTGTTATTTGGTATGTCTAATAATAACTGCAGCACTAACCTCGAATCAATTATATTTTTTTTTATTTTAAACAGAAAGGAGGGACCAAGGGCAAATGGGCGCAAAAGCGCCCCTCCCATAGAAGAAGAAGAGCCAAATCAAGGTACGGGATTTTCGACATGCATAGACACTCTGCGTTTGAGAGATGGGAGGTCATAGACAGGAGGAAAGATGGATTGAGGAAGATTATTCCAGAGTTCACCGGTTGAGTAGAGGAAAGATTGCGAATAACGATTAACCCTTGCGTTAGATAGTTGGATATAAAAGGAATGAGAAAGTGTAGGAAGTCTGGTGCTGCGTGGTCTCCTTAAAGGAGGAGGCATACAGTTAGAGAGTTCAGAAGAACAATGTCCGTTATAATAGCGATAGCAAAGAGAGAGTGAGGCAACATTGCGGCGAAGAGAGAGAGACTGAAGACAATCAGTAAGAGGTGGGAAATTGATGAGCGTTCAACTCTAAATTTGGAAAACGGTCACTATCCATAAATATGACGGAAATATAAACGCGTAAATAAAAATATGTTAATAATAACATTAAACCGTGGTGGAAAATAGTTGCGCTAAATATAACAATGAACGTGAAATTTAAAGTATCTGTCTATCGATCTATTTATTTGTCTCTCTCTCTATTTATATATAAACACTAAATTCTTTCTTCTTCCTTTTATTTAATTTAGTTTAACATATATATATATATATATATATATTATATATATATATATATATATATACGATGAAAAAAAACACGAAGGAAAGGAAACACAGATTGGTGATCAAGCGCTTTCGTCTAATGACATCCTCAGGAACACTATTTATGTGGAGTTTTTCAAAATTACTTACATTCCGAGAATCCTGGGGGTTGGCATCCCATGGTTGCGGTACGTTGACTAAATTTTGTGTATGTGGCCCATGAATCGTGACCTGGATGACTTCCTCCTTCAGTTAAATGATCAAGTCCTCTCCATTAAGTTTACTTTAGAAGTGGAACAAAACAACTCAATCCCGTTTTCGGATGTGCGTGTACATAGGGAAAGTCCAGGTTTTATGTTTAGTATCTATCTATCAGAAAAAAACAAAAAATTTGTCCAACGTACACTTTTACTCTGGACATGACACCCCCATTAAGAAGGTCATATTTTCTTCAATGTTTCTCCGCGCTTTTACGATCGCCAGTCCGGAATGCATGGATGCCGAATTGGAAAAAATCAATGGTATTTGAAGTGATCTGTGCTACCCTCCTGCGTTTATGGAATCTTGTCTTAACAAGGCAAAACGAACCTCCTATCGTGTGAATAATAACACTCGCACTTTGTCAAAGAATATTTTAGTACTTCCATTTTTTCCGGGCTTTTTAGGCATTGCTAATGTACTTAAACTTTTGAATATTAATGTAGTATTTTCATATAACAATATTCTGAAAAATATCATAGTTAAAAATAGCCCAACCAATAACTCAGGCATTATTTATAAAATTGGTTGTAAACAATGTGATTCCTTTTACATTGGTCAGACGGGAAAGGATTTGCACACGCGTGTAAAACAGCATCAATATTCTGTTAGAACGGGACAGTCGTCCAGTGCCCTTTTTGTCCATTTGTCAGAGTTATCCCACTGTATTGATTGGAATAATGCTTCAGTTTTGTTTCACTCTAGCAACATTGTTAATAGAAATATTCTTAAGTCTGCTATTATCCAACTTACAAATAACTTTAACATGAGCCAAGGTCTTTTTCCACTTGATCTTGTTCATATATATATATATATATATATAATATATATATATATATATATATATATATATATATATATATATGTATGTATGTATGTGTGTGTATATATATATATATGAGATGAATTTCACAATTAAACACGTGAAATGAATGAATGATGCAAACCCACAAGGAAAAAGAAAAACGATTCCAAGGACTTTCGTGTAATCAGAGCTATACCTCGTCAGGGAATGAAGAAAGAAGGCAAGATGCCCATAAATAATTCAGGACTGACAACTCTCAAATTTGAGGTCTATCGCAAGCCTACTAATAATAACTCTTTTGTGCATTTTTATTCTGACCATCATCCCTCGATTAAATCCTCTATTTTCTGCTATGTTTCTTAGAGCATTGAGAGTTGCCAGTCCTGAATTTTTAGATTCCGAGTTATTCAATATCATGAATATTGGTACTAATTTACGTTATCCTATTTCATTTTTAGATAACTGTCTTAGGAAAGTAAAACATAGGTATTATAATAATGTAACTGTAAAGGAATTTGAGCGTAAAAATATCCTTAGCCTACCTTACCATGTTAATTTTCAATATCTTCCGACTTTACTTAAAGCAATTTGTATCAATGTAGTCTTTAAGTATAATAATACTTTTAAATCACGCCTAATAAAGAATAGCCCGGATAATGTGGTTGGTTGTGTGTATTCGATCGGATGTACACAATGTAACTCAGTATACAGTACGTACATATATAGGCCAAACGGGAAAACGTTAGTTATTACGGTAAAACAGCATAAATATGCGTGTAGAACAGTTAATAATTCCAATGCTTTGTTTAACCATATGTATAGATGTAATCATAGCAGCAAGTGTGATAGTTCTAAAGCGCTTGTTGAAAACAGAGATATAATTGAAAGAAATATTCTAGAATGTGCATTTATCCATTTTAAAAACGATTTCAATAAACAGTGCGGGAATGTATAAAATTTTCAATATCTTGTTAAAATTCCTTTTGCCTCTCATTAAGTCTTGTTAAGTATGTGCTAATTGTTTCTCTGACTACACGAAAGGCCTTGGAATCGTTTTTCTTTTTCGTTGTAGGTTTGCATCATATATATACAGGGTGTCCTGGCTTAAATGGCAATAAAATAAATTTATAATGTTTTATTTTATTGCCATTTAAGCTAGGACATCATATATATATATATATATATATATATATATATATTTGACGATTGGTTAGGTTAAGTCGTAATATTTTTGTTAGTTTTAACATTTTATTTGATGGATTTATTTAAAAAAATGTTTCCTAAAGATCCTAATGTTGTTTACGTTCTCCAACTTTGACCTAGTGCAGTTTGTGTCCCCTTTACGTCAGGGGGACGTAAACTACACTTGCTCCCAAAACTCTCAAAAACTGAATAATACCATTGTTTACATTAATCAGCTTAATAATATTCATTTTTAAAAGCTATATTTATCCTACATAATTAATAATGATGTTAATTAACAAATTTCATAAATGCGAATTACGTTCTTTGTCCAAAAACGGAGTTTAATTGAAATAATTATTTTACAATTAATAAAATTTTGTGGGAAAAGATTTATTTACATTTTTGAAAGAAAAGAAGGAAGTTGTTCATCCTTTTCATTCAAACGAATTCTATCTCCTTCTTCTGAAAATATGATCATGAAGAGGAAAAGTTTTAATCAAAGACAAGAATAAGAATTTAGCCAACTCACCAAACCGTCAAACCACCGAATAACCAAACAGTAGAAGAAGAGCCGAACGGAGAAGATACGAACACCCGAACCAACAACGAGCAGTCAAATAAAATAAAAAATAATTAAATATTGGAGGGGGAAGTAAAGTTAAAGAAAAATACACAATTAAACAATTAACTTCCCGTTCTTTCTTTGTAATAAGATGTACTAACATATATACATAAGTCTTATTTAAATGAAATCATTATAAATATTCTCATAAGGAAATTTCTAAAGTACAACTTTTTCATATTTGTATTGTGAGTTGTGAATGAGTTATATTTAATATCATGACTGAACAACACACACGAAATTTCACATCAACCACCGACCACACTAAAGAACTAGTTACAACGCTATACTGTATTTTAATTTCAAAGCCTGATGAATCTAGCAACACACAGTAAATGAAAAAGTTGCCAGTTTACAGTTGCCAGGCAGTAATTCCTTTATACTTTTCAAATTAAAGATGGGTTGTGAACCTGTTCGCCGAAACAACCTGTTCTGAAATATCATATTTATGATGATGTAGGTCCTCTATATTTCAAAAGTATAGAGAAGTATAGAAATATTTCTATATCTTTATGTATTCCTGTAATTATGTTCTCTATGCATATACCACTTTGAATATTTATTTCTATACAAATACGAAAGGTTGACAAAGTAAACACCACGATATTTGTCTTCAAGAACAACTGGCAAAGCTCATCAATGGAATGCCAGAATGTATTTCAGCTTTACAAAATGCAAAGAACAAAGCAACACCATCCTAAATAAATTGATCCAATAAATCTGTTATTATTTATTGACATTTATTATTAAATAAAAAACTTGAGCAAAAACCTACAGGTGTCTATTTACTTTTGTCAACCCTCTGTGCTTATACCTGTGTGAAAGTTTCTTCTAATAAAAATATGTTATCACAGAAAAGGTTATTTTTATTGAAAAACAATTGTTTTCTTATTTTCCACTAATATATATATATATATATATATATATCTATATATAAGTATAGAAACAGGGCCACTACCTTGATCTTTGTGTGAACAGAGACCAACGCACGGAACTGCAACTATGTTAACGAGGTGTGTGTGTGTGTATATATATATATATATAAATTATATATATATATATATATATATATATATATATATATATATATATATATATATATATATATATATATATATATATATATATATATTTGTTACCTTCGTTTTGTTTCCACCTGAATTGTTCATTCTGACGAAGGTCAAACTTATTACTCCATCTTGGAGCTACAGCTTAATGTGAAATTCGAATCACGACCCACTACGGGTGGCCAGAAATTGCAAATCTTTACCCGGACTCCATTTCACCATCTCCAAATCAGCAGCCCAGCCTTTCAAAAACTAGGGCACCCATTTATATACCAAACCATTTTCTCTGGGACGATAAAAAGCTGGGTAGGTTGTGGGCTGACTGCTTTCGTCTTTTGTTGGGGGAAAATAAATATATATATATATATATATATATATATATATATATATATATATATATATATATATATATATATATACGTAAAAAGTAAAAGAAAAACCAGTCGGATTGTGCATGCAGTGTTTAATTTTGATTAAGAGTAAATAAGATTATTAAAATTTAAATAAGATTAACAATTTAATTTGGGTGCAAAGTTTTATTTTATTCAAATATCAGAAAGATACATTAAAGAATATATTATATGAAATCTATATTGTGGTGCAGCGAAAATGTAATTGCGTGTAAAGCAATAAAATATAATGAAGATCCATTTTCAGTTTCCATATCCATTTCATGATCCATATCCATTTATTTGTCCAAGGGGTCAAGGGTTCAAATGTTCAAGGGTTCTCAAGAGTCTTCGCTAAAGTTTATTTTTCTGGGCAGGACGTGTTGCTCAAGTCAGTGAGTTCGAAAAGTTCGATATTCTTAATGAAATTTTCGATCTCTCTCTTCGTTTGTTCACTTGGACTTTTCACTTCGGTCAGGACCCACAAGAACTCGGCTGTGGGTAGAGAACATCCTTAAATATTAAAATGAAAAAGAACTGATACCTACACTGATTACTTCCCACTTTGCGCCATTCCCATTCCAAGGAATTCCAGTTTTAAGAAAAGTTTGTCGATTTTATAAAGTGTAAATAGAGGGTGTGTTGCAACTGCAGGAAATGAGAAGTAACTCCTTTGAAATTCCCATTTTCCGATTTGTTGTTGTTGGGCGACAACTGAAGTGAAAATAATCACGATTGGGAAGAGGTCCTTACACTTACCTCATTTTGTCCATAAACACACAAATATACATACGAATGTACACACATAAATAAAGAGAAAAAATTACCTTTTTCTCCAGATGATGGAAGGTTGACGCAATCGTACAGAACCAAGTATTTGCGTGTAGTATCGTGTTTCAAGATTTCGAATCGTCCAGACGATCCAGTTCCGAATGCTAGTCGTGCTGAAAGAAGACAAATATTTGTATTGGACTCACAAAGAAAGTATTCATTCCATATGGCTTTCTATTTTCCCTCTATTTTCTCTCTATTCGCTCTCTATTCTATCTCTATTCTATCTCTATTCTATCGTTATCTCTTTCTCTATCTACAGTGTGTACATTTATTCAGCACCAGAATTGAAACTTATGATAGAGAGATACATTATTTTACGAAATTTTAATATGGATTGTAACTTACTTGAAGCAACGGGTGTGGGTAGACCTCCGAAGAGTTTGGCCGAAGTGGAAATAAGAGCACCTCTTCAAATGTTGAAAACAGTCGATATTAACAAAAGTTATTAATTAGAAATTAGTAATAATTAAAAATAGAAATTATTTTGTTCTTCTCAAAAATGATATTCTTCGTGAATTTTACGAGTGTTTCTTTCCTTATTTGAGGAAACTTCTTTTGATAAAAACAGTAAAATCCAATCAATACTTTATCATCTCCTAACATTGACATTAATAAACTGTTTATAAATTGCAAACAAAAATTAATTAATAGTTTAAACATCTCAAGTACCTACAGTGAGATCACAATTTTTATCAAGTTGCTAGAAATTGTCTTGTGTAAAAGATACGCTCTCAGAAATACAGAAATTTCTTTGTTTTCAGTTACTATGAAGTGTGACTTATCATATTCCATCGAATTACATTAGTGTCAT
>JAJOZX010003700.1:420000-457500 GCA_023014485.1 Bathynomus jamesi | reverse complement strand
AAAATGTTTGTAAAAATGACGAAACCATTCCTGGCTGTGGCCCTTTTCCTCCTTTACTGCTGCTGTTTTACCTGCGCCCAGAAGATAACTAACGGGTCTTGTCCAATCGTTCAGTCTGACGACAGTACAGAGTTGCCGGTAAGCCTCTTTTCAAGTTACATTTCTCGCTCTCTCTCTCTCTCTCTCTGTATATATATATATATATATATATATATATATATATATATATATATATATATATATATATATATATATATATATATATATATATATATGTATGTGTGTGTGTGTGTGTGTGTGTTTGTATGATGTTAAAGATATTTATTTTTTCTCCACATATTTTCTTCTCATATTCCAGAATGGCAAAGTTGTGTATGAATTCATGAGGCACAAGGTTTCAGCTGAGGAGGAGCACAGCTGCTCCAGAACAATTTTCAGAGATCACAGTACATCAATAACAAATACAGCAACGTTGAAGTAAGTGTTAATTCTCCTTGAAGGAACCTTTCCTTTTGAACTTCAAAAAGATTTGGTAAAGTGACAACAAAACTGAAGCCTCCGTCTTTTTCATAGGATGACATTAATTCTTTATTTTTTTTTATGTTTTAATACTTTCTGCTATCTAATATAATATTATTCTATTGATGACACTAATGTAATTCGATGGAATATGATAAGTCACACTTCATAGTAACTGAAAACAAAGAAATTTCTGTATTTCTGAGAGCGTATCTTTTACACAAGACAATTTCTAGCAACTTGATAAAAATTGTGATCTCACTGTAGGTACTTGAGATGTTTAAACTATTAATTAATTTTTGTTTGCAATTTATAAACAGTTTATTAATGTCAATGTTAGGAGATGATAAAGTATTGATTGGATTTTACTGTTTTTATCAAAAGAAGTTTCCTCAAATAAGGAAAGAAACACTCGTAAAATTCACGAAGAATATCATTTTTGAGAAGAACAAAATAATTTCTATTTTTAATTATTACTAATTTCTAATTAATAACTTTTGTTAATATCGACTGTTTTCAACATTTGAAGAGGTGCTCTTATTTCCACTTCGGCCAAACTCTTCGGAGGTCTACCCACACCCGTTGCTTCAAGTAAGTTACAATCCATATTAAAATTTCGTAAAATAATGTATCTCTCTATCATAAGTTTCAATTCTGGTGCTGAATAAATGTACACACTGTAGATAGAGAAAGAGATAACGATAGAATAGAGATAGAATAGAGATAGAATAGAGAGCGAATAGAGAGAAAATAGAGGGAAAATAGAAAGCCATATGGAATGAATACTTTCTTTGTGAGTCCAATACAAATATTTGTCTTCTTTCAGCACGACTAGCATTCGGAACTGGATCGTCTGGACGATTCGAAATCTTGAAACACGATACTACACGCAAATACTTGGTTCTGTACGATTGCGTCAACCTTCCATCATCTGGAGAAAAAGGTAATTTTTTCTCTTTATTTATGTGTGTACATTCGTATGTATATTTGTGTGTTTATGGACAAAATGAGGTAAGTGTAAGGACCTCTTCCCAATCGTGATTATTTTCACTTCAGTTGTCGCCCAACAACAACAAATCGGAAAATGGGAATTTCAAAGGAGTTACTTCTCATTTCCTGCAGTTGCAACACACCCTCTATTTACACTTTATAAAATCGACAAACTTTTCTTAAAACTGGAATTCCTTGGAATGGGAATGGCGCAAAGTGGGAAGTAATCAGTGTAGGTATCAGTTCTTTTTCATTTTAATATTTAAGGATGTTCTCTACCCACAGCCGAGTTCTTGTGGGTCCTGACCGAAGTGAAAAGTCCAAGTGAACAAACGAAGAGAGAGATCGAAAATTTCATTAAGAATATCGAACTTTTCGAACTCACTGACTTGAGCAACACGTCCTGCCCAGAAAAATAAACTTTAGCGAAGACTCTTGAGAACCCTTGAACATTTGAACCCTTGACCCCTTGGACAAATAAATGGATATGGATCATGAAATGGATATGGAAACTGAAAATGGATCTTCATTATATTTTATTGCTTTACACGCAATTACATTTTCGCTGCACCACAATATAGATTTCATATAATATATTCTTTAATGTATCTTTCTGATATTTGAATAAAATAAAACTTTGCACCCAAATTAAATTGTTAATCTTATTTAAATTTTAATAATCTTATTTACTCTTAATCAAAATTAAACACTGCATGCACAATCCGACTGGTTTTTCTTTTACTTTTTACGTATATATATATATATATATATATATATATATATATATATATATATAATATATATCATATATTTATTTTCCCCCAACAAAAGACGAAAGCAGTCAGCCCACAACCTACCCAGCTTTTTATCGTCCCAGAGAAAATGGTTTGGTATATAAATGGGTGCCCTAGTTTTTGAAAGGCTGGGCTGCTGATTTGGAGATGGTGAAATGGAGTCCGGGTAAAGATTTGCAATTTCTGGCCACCCGTAGTGGGTCGTGATTCGAATTTCACATTAAGCTGTAGCTCCAAGATGGAGTAATAAGTTTGACCTTCGTCAGAATGAACAATTCAGGTGGAAACAAAACGAAGGTAACAAAGATATATATATATATATATATATATATATATATATATATATATATATATATATATATATATATATATATATATATATATATATATATATATATATATATACACACACACACACCTCGTTAACATAGTTGCAGTTCCGTGCGTTGGTCTCTGTTCACACAAAGATCAAGGTAGTGGCCCTGTTTCTATACTTATATATAGATATATATATATATATATATATATATTAGTGGAAAATAAGAAAACAATTGTTTTTCAATAAAAATAACCTTTTCTGTGATAACATATTTTTATTAGAAGAAACTTTCACACAGGTATAAGCACAGAGGGTTGACAAAAGTAAATAGACACCTGTAGGTTTTTGCTCAAGTTTTTTATTTAATAATAAATGTCAATAAATAATAACAGATTTATTGGATCAATTTATTTAGGATGGTGTTGCTTTGTTCTTTGCATTTTGTAAAGCTGAAATACATTCTGGCATTCCATTGATGAGCTTTGCCAGTTGTTCTTGAAGACAAATATCGTGGTGTTTACTTTGTCAACCTTTCGTATTTGTATAGAAATAAATATTCAAAGTGGTATATGCATAGAGAACATAATTACAGGAATACATAAAGATATAGAAATATTTCTATACTTCTCTATACTTTTGAAATATAGAGGACCTACATCATCATAAATATGATATTTCAGAACAGGTTGTTTCGGCGAACAGGTTCACAACCCATCTTTAATTTGAAAAGTATAAAGGAATTACTGCCTGGCAACTGTAAACTGGCAACTTTTCATTTACTGTGTGTTGCTAGATTCATCAGGCTTTGAAATTAAAATACAGTATAGCGTTGTAACTAGTTCTTTAGTGTGGTCGGTGGTTGATGTGAAATTTCGTGTGTGTTGTTCAGTCATGATATTAAATATAACTCATTCACAACTCACAATACAAATATGAAAAAGTTGTACTTTAGAAATTTCCTTATGAGAATATTTATAATGATTTCATTTAAATAAGACTTATGTATATATGTTAGTACATCTTATTACAAAGAAAGAACGGGAAGTTAATTGTTTAATTGTGTATTTTTCTTTAACTTTACTTCCCCCTCCAATATTTAATTATTTTTTATTTTATTTGACTGCTCGTTGTTGGTTCGGGTGTTCGTATCTTCTCCGTTCGGCTCTTCTTCTACTGTTTGGTTATTCGGTGGTTTGACGGTTTGGTGAGTTGGCTAAATTCTTATTCTTGTCTTTGATTAAAACTTTTCCTCTTCATGATCATATTTTCAGAAGAAGGAGATAGAATTCGTTTGAATGAAAAGGATGAACAACTTCCTTCTTTTCTTTCAAAAATGTAAATAAATCTTTTCCCACAAAATTTTATTAATTGTAAAATAATTATTTCAATTAAACTCCGTTTTTGGACAAAGAACGTAATTCGCATTTATGAAATTTGTTAATTAACATCATTATTAATTATGTAGGATAAATATAGCTTTTAAAAATGAATATTATTAAGCTGATTAATGTAAACAATGGTATTATTCAGTTTTTGAGAGTTTTGGGAGCAAGTGTAGTTTACGTCCCCCTGACGTAAAGGGGACACAAACTGCACTAGGTCAAAGTTGGAGAACGTAAACAACATTAGGATCTTTAGGAAACATTTTTTTAAATAAATCCATCAAATAAAATGTTAAAACTAACAAAAATATTACGACTTAACCTAACCAATCGTCAAATATATATATATATATATATATATATATATATATGATGTCCTAGCTTAAATGGCAATAAAATAAAACATTATAAATTTATTTTATTGCCATTTAAGCCAGGACACCCTGTATATATATGATGCAAACCTACAACGAAAAAGAAAAACGATTCCAAGGCCTTTCGTGTAGTCAGAGAAACAATTAGCACATACTTAACAAGACTTAATGAGAGGCAAAAGGAATTTTAACAAGATATTGAAAATTTTATACATTCCCGCACTGTTTATTGAAATCGTTTTTAAAATGGATAAATGCACATTCTAGAATATTTCTTTCAATTATATCTCTGTTTTCAACAAGCGCTTTAGAACTATCACACTTGCTGCTATGATTACATCTATACATATGGTTAAACAAAGCATTGGAATTATTAACTGTTCTACACGCATATTTATGCTGTTTTACCGTAATAACTAACGTTTTCCCGTTTGGCCTATATATGTACGTACTGTATACTGAGTTACATTGTGTACATCCGATCGAATACACACAACCAACCACATTATCCGGGCTATTCTTTATTAGGCGTGATTTAAAAGTATTATTATACTTAAAGACTACATTGATACAAATTGCTTTAAGTAAAGTCGGAAGATATTGAAAATTAACATGGTAAGGTAGGCTAAGGATATTTTTACGCTCAAATTCCTTTACAGTTACATTATTATAATACCTATGTTTTACTTTCCTAAGACAGTTATCTAAAAATGAAATAGGATAACGTAAATTAGTACCAATATTCATGATATTGAATAACTCGGAATCTAAAAATTCAGGACTGGCACTCTCAATGCTCTAAGAAACATAGCAGAAAATAGAGGATTTAATCGAGGGATGATGGTCAGAATAAAAATGCACAAAAGAGTTATTATTAGTAGGCTTGCGATAGACCTCAAATTTGAGAGTTGTCAGTCCTGAATTATTTATGGGCATCTTGCCTTCTTTCTTCATTCCCTGACGAGGTATAGCTCTGATTACACGAAAGTCCTTGGAATCGTTTTTCTTTTTCCTTGTGGGTTTGCATCATTCATTCATTTCACGTGTTTAATTGTGAAATTCATCTCATATATATATATACACACACATACATACATACATATATATATATATATATATATATATATATATATATATATATATATATATATATATATATATATATATATATATATATATGAACAAGATCAAGTGGAAAAAGACCTTGGCTCATGTTAAAGTTATTTGTAAGTTGGATAATAGCAGACTTAAGAATATTTCTATTAACAATGTTGCTAGAGTGAAACAAAACTGAAGCATTATTCCAATCAATACAGTGGGATAACTCTGACAAATGGACAAAAAGGGCACTGGACGACTGTCCCGTTCTAACAGAATATTGATGCTGTTTTACACGCGTGTGCAAATCCTTTCCCGTCTGACCAATGTAAAAGGAATCACATTGTTTACAACCAATTTTATAAATAATGCCTGAGTTATTGGTTGGGCTATTTTTAACTATGATATTTTTCAGAATATTGTTATATGAAAATACTACATTAATATTCAAAAGTTTAAGTACATTAGCAATGCCTAAAAAGCCCGGAAAAAATGGAAGTACTAAAATATTCTTTGACAAAGTGCGAGTGTTATTATTCACACGATAGGAGGTTCGTTTTGCCTTGTTAAGACAAGATTCCATAAACGCAGGAGGGTAGCACAGATCACTTCAAATACCATTGATTTTTTCCAATTCGGCATCCATGCATTCCGGACTGGCGATCGTAAAAGCGCGGAGAAACATTGAAGAAAATATGACCTTCTTAATGGGGGTGTCATGTCCAGAGTAAAAGTGTACGTTGGACAAATTTTTTGTTTTTTTCTGATAGATAGATACTAAACATAAAACCTGGACTTTCCCTATGTACACGCACATCCGAAAACGGGATTGAGTTGTTTTGTTCCACTTCTAAAGTAAACTTAATGGAGAGGACTTGATCATTTAACTGAAGGAGGAAGTCATCCAGGTCACGATTCATGGGCCACATACACAAAATTTAGTCAACGTACCGCAACCATGGGATGCCAACCCCCAGGATTCTCGGAATGTAAGTAATTTTGAAAAACTCCACATAAATAGTGTTCCTGAGGATGTCATTAGACGAAAGCGCTTGATCACCAATCTGTGTTTCCTTTCCTTCGTGTTTTTTTTCATCGTATATATATATATATATATATATATATATATATATATATATATATATGTTAAACTAAATTAAATAAAAGGAAGAAGAAAGAATTTAGTGTTTATATATAAATAGAGAGAGAGACAAATAAATAGATCGATAGACAGATACTTTAAATTTCACGTTCATTGTTATATTTAGCGCAACTATTTTCCACCACGGTTTAATGTTATTATTAACATATTTTTATTTACGCGTTTATATTTCCGTCATATTTATGGATAGTGACCGTTTTCCAAATTTAGAGTTGAACGCTCATCAATTTCCCACCTCTTACTGATTGTCTTCAGTCTCTCTCTCTTCGCCGCAATGTTGCCTCACTCTCTCTTTGCTATCGCTATTATAACGGACATTGTTCTTCTGAACTCTCTAACTGTATGCCTCCTCCTTTAAGGAGACCACGCAGCACCAGACTTCCTACACTTTCTCATTCCTTTTATATCCAACTATCTAACGCAAGGGTTAATCGTTATTCGCAATCTTTCCTCTACTCAACCGGTGAACTCTGGAATAATCTTCCTCAATCCATCTTTCCTCCTGTCTATGACCTCCCATCTCTCAAACGCAGAGTGTCTATGCATGTCGAAAATCCCGTACCTTGATTTGGCTCTTCTTCTTCTATGGGAGGGGCGCTTTTGCGCCCATTTGCCCTTGGTCCCTCCTTTCTGTTTAAAATAAAAAAAAATATAATTGATTCGAGGTTAGTGCTGCAGTTATTATTAGACATACCAAATAACACCTAGTTCTTTCGAAAGCTCAAAATATGTGAGAAAATAATGATACTGGTCTTGACTTTAGTCCTATTGAAGATTTACTGCTGGGGTATTAGCTATACCCAAATAGCCCAAATGTGTGCAAATGTGCAGTGCAACAACGCGCCAAGGATATATTCAGATTGTTGGTAACTCTCAACTGGCAAGGATAATTTTTCTCTCTCTCTCTCTCTCTCTCTCTCTCTCTCTCTCTCTCTCTCTCTCTCTCTCTCTCTCTCTCTCTCTCTCTCAGGAATCAAAAACCTGCTATGTTGCTGAATTGATATGTTATCATAGTTTTCTGTTTTATATATATATATATATATATATATATATATATATATATATATATATATACAGGGTGGGCCGTAAGTTTCCATACATAGGAAAAATAAACATTTTTTTATGGACAACCATTTTTATTTATATAATATGCTCTACATGGTTGCCATTGTTTTGAAAACACATTTCAATACGTGTTCCCCACTGTTGATGAACACGCATTAGCACAGTTGACGTTATGCTTGTAATGGCGTTGGTGATACGTTCCTTTAGATGATTTATGTCTCGTATCTTTTCCTGATACACCATGGCCTTCAAGTGCCCCCAAAGATAGAAATCAAGGGGGGTGAGATCTGGGGATCTGGGAAGCCACTCCACAGGACCACGCCGACCAATCCAAGCATCCGGAAACTGCTGATCCAAATACCGACGCACGTGAAGACCATAATGAGGTGGAGCTCCATCTTGCTGGAAGTAAACTGGGAAGTTACCTTCCTCGTTTAGCAGGGATGGGAAAATCTCTTCTTGCAACATGTTAAGATACCTTTCGGCATTAAGATTTCCACTGACAAAAATTGGTCCAATAATTCTGTCACCCCATATCCCGCCCACACCATCACTTTACCGGCACCTTGCATCTTCGTCGGACTCAGCCAGTTAGGGTTAGCATTACTCCAATAACGTATGTTTTGCCGATTAACCTCTCCATTGACGTAAAAATTTGCTTCATCAGTAAACAAGATCTTACGTCAAACGCATATTCTTAGGGTATCTGAAACATAAAAACAAACGTTTAATTTTTCCTATGTATGGAAACTTACGGCCCACCCTGTATATATATATATATATATGGGATGAATTTCACAATAAAACACGTGAAATGAATGAATGCTGCAAACCCACAAGGAAAAAGAAAAACGATTCCAAGGCCTTTCGTGTATTCAAAGCTACACCTCGTCAGGGAATGAAGATAAAAGGCGAGATGCCCATAAATATATACAACGTACAGGAAAAACAAAACAATTAGCACATACTTAACAAGGGTTAATGAGAGGCAAAAGAAATTTTAACATGATATCGTCAATTTTATACGTCCCCGCACTGTTATTGAAATTGTTTTTAAAATGAATAAATGCACATTCGAGAATATTTCTTTCTATTATATCTCTGTTTTTAACAAGCGCTTTAGAACTATCCCACTTGATGCTATGGTTACATCTATACATATGGTTAAATAAAGCATTGGAATTATTAGCTGTTCTACAAGCATATTTATGCTGTTTTACCCTAATATCTAACGTTTTACCGGTTTGGCCTATATATACTGAGTTACATTGTGTACATCCGATCGAATACACACAACCAACAACATTATCAGGGCTATTCTTTATTAGGCGTGATTTAACAGTATTATTATACTTAAAGATTACATTAATGCCAATTGCTTTAAGTACAGTTGGAAGGTATTGAAAATTAACATGGTAAGGTAGGCTAAGGATATTTTTACGCTGAAATTCCTTTACAATTACATTATTATAATACCTATTCTTGGCTTTCTTAAGACAGTTATCTAAAAATGAAATAGGATAACATAATTTAGTACCAATATTCATGATATTGCATAACTCGGAATCTAAAAATTCAGGACTGACAACTCTCAATGCTCGAAGAAACATAGCAGAGAAAATAGAGGATTTAATCGAAGGATGATGGTCAGAATAAAAATGCACATAAGAGTTATTGTTAGTAGGCTTACGGTAGACTTCATATTTGAACTGATTAGAGCATCTCCAAATTTTTAGATCAAGAAAAGATAGGCTTCCATCATTTTCTTTTTCAACTGTAAACTTAATAGATGGGACTAAATTGTCTGACTTCAAATGTTTTTCTGAACCACATCTTAAAGATTGTCAGGGGAACTGTGAAAAGTGTAAATACTGCATTCATAAAAATTAAATACAAGTCGATAACTAAACCGTTATATATACAGGGTGTCCATAAAGTCACGAATCATAGGAACATACTGTAAGCAATGTCTATTTATTTATGTATTCATCAGGCCAAATATGTTGAGGAACATTCAAAGAAACCTGCTTTTCCGTTTACAAACATGTTTTGAGATTGGTGAGAATCATTTCGAACAAATAAATAAAACAAAATAAATAAATAAATAAAATAAATGTATTTTCCTGTGTTGCGTGACTTTATGGACACCCTATATATATATATATATATATATATATATATATATATATATATCAACGTAAAGAACGACGCTTGTATAGGAATATCTCCTATACAAGCGTCGTTCTTTACGTTAATTATACTGCGTGTTTGCAGTTAAATATATATATATATATATGGAGAGAGAGAGAGAGAGAATTAAAAAAATAATAGAACACAAACACTATCAATAATGCCTTCGAAAACAAAGTCAATTTTGACGTAATGTACACAGACTTTGGCAAAACATTCGACAAGTGTGATTATGGAGTTATCATTGAATAGTAGTACATAAAATGAAAGATATGGGAACACCAGGCAAAATAGATAAACTGGTATAAAACTTAATCCCGTAGAGTGCGTCAGCAAGTTATCACAATCCATGGAATATCATAATCAAACTAAGAAGTTCCTATCTCAGTACCTCAACAAACAGTAGGATACTTGCTCCACTATTTTTCATAATCATGCTCACCGGTAGAAATGAAGTAATCAACAATAGCACAAATAACATCACTTACTGACGATACAAAAATCAGCAGACAAATAAAATAATAGAGTTGTTGTTGTTGTTGTTCAGCCGATCAGCCCACCCTGATCGAGTAAGCCGGCGGCACGCAGGTAACCGATCGCCCTCTCCGGAGTGGACCAGAGGTTCAGCGCACTAGTGATGTTGTGTTGTGTTCGTTGTTGTGCTAGAGCGGTACAGTCTGTCATAATGTGTTCAATTGTTTGTGGTGTGTCCTGGCACAGGTGGCAGGTGTCGTCTATGGAGTTGTCTAGTCTGTGTTTATATGTCCATAAGTTGGGGTGATGTCCACAACGGAATCGTGCTAAGTTAACTCGATCCGATCTGTTCAGGCTGATCTCTGACCTGTTAATGGGTGGCGGCTTCGCACCTAGGACCGCATTCGGACCGAGTCGTATCAGTGCTTTGTGGGTTAGGTGTGTGTGTATGTGTTTTCTGTACTGTGTGGTGTCTGTGGGGCGTGGTATGGAATGGAGTATTTGGTTATAATGTCTCTCTGGTGTTACCTTAATGGTGCGAGGTGTTGGTGCATGATTGTACATGTAGTGGCAAGGGTGTTGTGGGTTAGTTGTCGCTGCTGCCATGAATTGTGTTCCTCTCATGTCTAAATGTTCCCTAACTTTTAGTATTTTTGTTTCTGTGTGCAGGTGTTCTATTGGTGTTGTTTGAGTGCATCCTGTAATGATACGAAGTGCGTTGTTTTGTATTGTTTGTAAGGTGTTTATGTATGTGTTTGAGATAATGGGTGCCCAGCATGGGCTAGCATAGTCCATAACTGAGCGAATATATTGTTTGTATATGAGTGACGTTGTTTCCTGCTGGTGTCCAAAGTTTGTGCCTGTTAGTACCCTAAGCGTGTTAAGTCTTGACATACATTTGGTTTTAATGTCCTGAATGTGGTTTGCAAAAGATAATGATGTGTTGTTCGGAAAAAGCTTGTTTTTGGATGACTTGCCATTAAATGTGACATGTGAGTATCTTCCTGAGAGATAGTTGCTCAGCCACCTTTTGGTGTTATTGTGCATGTTTGTGTTGAGTATTTTGTTTATGAGAGGGAAGCGTGGGATAGCATCAAATGCTTTACTAATGTCTATTGTTGCTAATAGTGTACGTTGAGCTGGTCGTCTGGAGTTAATGCCATCCATGATGTGCTGCGTGAGGTTAGTGAGTAATGTCGTGGTTGAGTGGTGAGGTCTGAATCCATGTTGAGTAGGCGATAGTGGAATGTGTGGGTTGGTGATCTGTAAGATTAGTCTTTCTGTTACTTTGGAAGGTGTGCATAGTAAAGTAATGGGTCTATAGGAAGCTGGTTCTGTTGGATTTTTGTTTGGTTTGAGTAGTGTAATAATTTTACCTTGTTTCCATATGTCAGGAATAATACAGTGTTGGTATGAATATGTGCTGATATTTGTGAGAGCTAGTATTCCTTGTGGGCCCAAGTGTTTAAGGTGTATGTTAGATATGTTGTCTGGTCCAGTAGCCTTCGAATTCTTAATGTTTTTGATGATCTTGGTGGTCTGGTCTGTATTGAAGGGTGTAATGGTCGTGTCGAGTCTGTAGGTTTTCTTGTGTCTGGCTGTTTGTCTGTCTGCGTGTTTCTGGTTGTCGTCTCTGTTTAAGTGACTTATCTTTGCGTAGTGATTAACTAGAATGTTAGCTTGTTGTGTGTATGTTGGGATATTATTTTGGCTGCGACAGATAGCCGCGTGTGAGGTGTGAATGCCGCTGTTAGAGTGAGTAATGCTGTTTATAGTCTTGTATAGCCTGGATGTATCTGTGGAGTGGTTTAGTGTTGTTATGAATTCCCTGAATGTTTCTGTTTGTTTTTCTTTGAGTTTGTTGTTTATTTCTGTGTTGAGCTGTTGTATCTGCTGTTTTATGGCTTGTGTGTGTGGTGTTTGTGTGTTATATTTGAGGTTGTTACGTTGCCTTATGAGGTGGGCTATTTCTCTAGTGTAATTTGGGTTGTATTTCCTAATGTTGCCCTTGGGTATGTACAGTATTTGTTTGCATTATTGATAATCTGATTAAATGTATTGAGTGTTGTATTGATGTTTATGATGGGTGTGCTGTTTAATGCGGTGAATTGTTCCTCAGTCTGTGTTTTGAACTGTTCCCAATCAGCTTTCTTGTAATTTCTGTAAGTGTGCCTAAGGCTGTTGGGGCAGAGTGTAGAATGTGTTGTAATGATGATGGGCAGGTGGTCTGATGACAGTTGTTTTTCTGTTCTCCATTGTGTATGTGTTGCTAGTGAGGGGGAACAGAACGTTATGTCTGTGGAGGAGTTTGAGTATCCTGCTTGATGTGGTATGTGTGTATGTTCTTCTGTATTGTTAAGAATGAAGAGGCTGTTTAGTTGTGTGGCTATGTTGGCGCCTCTGGTGTTGCTTTGGTTATGCAGGTACCAACTAGTGTCTTTGGCATTGAAGTCTCCTCCTAAGATGACATTAGTGAGAGAGGCCAGATTGTGTAACTGTGGATTGTAATTGGCTGGCACCTGAGGTGAACTATCTGGTGGGATGTAAATGTTGATTAGTGTGGTGTTGTGTTTTGTGCGTGTTTTAATGTTAACTGCCTGTATTTCTATCGTGTTATCTGCTTGGATTGTGTTTGTAATGTTTTGGGTAGCATCAGTGTAGCTAATGCTTTTACGTATGTAAGTGATGAGTCCACCTCCGTTACCCCCAGTACGATCTTGACGGATCGCCGTGAAGTCAGGGATGGTGGGTGTTTTGTGTGTGCGTTTTAGTTTTGTTTCTTGTATAAATGCTATGTGAATGTTTTGTTTGTGTACGAATTCCCTAAGCTGCATGATTTTGTTTGTGAGGCCATCTACGTTGTACTGTAATATGTTAATATTATACTTCTGTATGTGTCTCATGGTGCTATTGTGTCTATGTCTTTGTGTATGGTGACATGTGTAAGTTGTAGTGGGGCCTGGATTAGTCTTAATGCCGCCAGAGAGTAAGAGTAGTTCGGGGAGCACACAATTGCTCCCTGTAATTGAAAAAATAGCACGCTGAGAATAGGTCCGGCCCCGGGAGCCGATCGGCACTCTGACCGTGCCACGCAACAGGCCGTCGACTGCCAGTCGACCCAACCGTAGACAGTTGTTGTTGTTGGTTAGACCGATCCGCCCACCCTAATCGAGCAAGCCGGCGGCACGCAGGTAACCGATCGCGCTCTCCGGAGTGGACCAGAGGTTTAGCGCACTAATGATATTGTGTTGTGTTCGTTGTTGTGCTAGAGCGGTACAGTCTGTCATAATGTGTTCAATTGTTTGTGGTGTGTCCTGGCACAGGTGGCAGGTGTCGTCTGTGGAGTTGTCTAGTCTGTGTTTATATGTCCGTAAGTTGGGGTGATGTCCACATCGGAATCGTGCTAAGTTAATTCGATCCGATCTGCTCAGGCTGGTCTCTGACCTGTCAATGGGTGGCGGCTTCGCACCTAGGACCGCATTCGGACCGAGTCGTTTTAGTGCTTTGTGGGTTACGTGTGTGTGTGTGTGTGTGTGTGTGTGTGTGTGTGTTTTCTGTACTGTGTGATGTCTGTGGGGCGTGGTATGGAATGGAGTATTTGGTTATAATGTCTCTGGTGTTACCTTAATGGTGCGAAGTGTCAGTGCATGACTTTACATGTAGTGGCAAGGGTGTTGTGAGTTAGTTGTCGCTGCTGCCATGAATTGTGTTCCCCTCATGTCTTAATGTTTCCTAACTTTCAGTATTTTTGTTTCTCTGTGCAGGTGTTCTATTGGTGTTGTTTGAGTGCATCCTGTAATGATACGAAGTGTGTTTGAGATAATGGGTGCCCAGCATGGGCTTGCATAGTCCATAACTGAGCGAATATATTGTTTGTATATAAGTGATGTTGTTTCCTGCTGGTGTCCAAAGTTTGTGCCTGTTAGCACCCTAAGCGTGTTAAGTCTTGACGTACATTTGTTTTTAATGTCCTGAATGTGGTTTGCAAAAGATAATGATGTGTTGTATGTGACCCCAAGTATTTTGGTTTATATATGTTTGTAGGTTATTTGTAGCGGTGTCGATGTTGTTGTGGGTGGATGTTAGAGTGATGTCACCTGCATATGATGGTAAGGTAAGCTTGTTATCTATGGGTGTTGGAATATCATGCATGTATAAGTTGAACAGTGTTGGTGAGAGAACAGAGCCTTGAGGGACCCCGTTCGGAAAAAGCTTGTTTTTGGATGACTTGCCATTAAATGTGACATGTGAGTATCTTCCTGAAAGATAGTTGCTCAGCCACCTTTTGGTGTTATTGTGCATGTTTGTGTTGAGTATTTTGTTTATGAGAGGGAAGCGTGGGATAGCATCAAATGCTTTACTAATGTCTATTGTTGATAATAGTGTACGTTGAGCTGGTCGTCTGGAGTTGATGCCATCCATGATGTGCTGCGTTGTAAACACATCAGTCAAAAGCCATCTTACTAAAACCTAAAATTCCTTAAGTATACAGAACTGTCATTGGTCACACTGTCATACTTTTTAAAATATTGCACATTCATAAAAATAAAAACAAAAACCATTTAGATTTCGGTAAAAGGTAAAAAGTAGTGTTTTTTATACAAATTAAGAACTTAGAAAATTAAAAAAAAATTCAAAGTGATATAAACAACACTATTAATTAGCAAATTTTACCAATTTACTTTTCCACTAATCAAGAAAAATAGAATCTTCTTTCCATACAGAAGTAAAACAAAATTATTTGCAAACAATTTACGAAGAAAAGAGCAAACAAATACTAGCAAATACTATTTTCTCTACATCACTATTTATTTACATTGATTAGTATTTAAATAGTCTCGAAATGAGATTGAATTCTGTTTACGAAACTTAAAAAATTTCTGTTACATTCCTCTCTTTCTCTCTCTCTCTCTCTCTCTCTGTTAGGCATATGGGCTACAATCGACGCTTACACACCCTGAATTTGTTTTCGCTGGAAACTCGGATGCTGCGCGGTCAACTCATCGAGGTTTTCAAGCTCTTACACGGGTTCAACGATGTCGATTTTAGAAGCATGTTTAGTTTAAATGATAACCCAACTCGCAACAATGGTTGAAAGTTGGATTTGAAAGGTTTAGCACAAGTGTGTGTGGGAATTAATTTACCTATAAGATCTGTGACACTTGGAAAAAGGTGACACTACCTTCAGAAGTTGTGAACAATTCCTCTGTGAATCAGTTCAAGAAAAGGTTAGACCGAATTTTGCACACTATTTGAGGATGTGTGTTACTGTCTTTAGGGTGGCTGTTCGAGAACTTAGCTGTGACAATGTGTAGAAATTTTTCCCTGGCACCCGTTGCTATTGGTACTTCCTCGGTATGGGCCGCAAGGCCTTTAGAGGTACTTCTTGTTCTTGTAACTCCTTGTAACTCTCTTTACCTGCCTATCTCTTTTTATCTGTCTATCTCTCTTTCTGTGTGCGTGTGTGTGTGTGTGTGTGTGTGTGTGTGTGTGTGTGTGTGTGTGTGTTTTGACACCTCTTTCTTAGACTTAATCCCATTTGATACGTAAGTTTTTTTAATGTTCTTAAGGACAGGTAAAAAGGCGTTTCTTTGGCCATTTTCCCATTTTAAAATCTTCATTTCCTTCAAATGTTACATGCGACAAGACACCGTTTGTCTCAAAACTTAAAATATCTTGAAATTGTCGTGGTAAAATACTCATAAATTATTTTAGAAAGAGGTTTACAAGTTTCTCCATACAGTATACAGACTTTTCTCTCTTTGGGAGTGAAAATGTGTATATACTCGTATATATGTACATATATGTAGTCCAAAAAGGTGTTCACAAAATTGCTTGCACTACATTATTTGTGGGAATACCTTTTTAAGGTCACGATATATATATATATATATATATATATATATATATATATATATATATATATATATATATATATATATATGTGTGTGTGTGTGTGTGTGTGTGTGGTATATATATATATATATATATATATATATATATATATATATATATATATATATATATATATATATATATATATATATATATATATATATATACACAGTATATAAGCGTATGTAATATGTGATGCTTTTTGTCCATTGTCCCTGAGCTAATTATTCTATTTTTAACCACGACAATTACAAAGTTTGCGAAGGCCTCTTGAAAATCCGGTATTCGAATTTTTTTTAGGGAAAAACCTAATTTTATACGATGTAAACGATATAAACATTGCGACAGAGGAAATCATCGCTCATATCAGTAAATGATTTTCAATATACTGTAATTGATTTTTCCAAGTTTTCTAGGTTTATATAGCTTATGATTGCACATATTTAAGATTATGAATTTTGCATATATAATAGGTGATTTTCATTATTTAATAATATTTACAAATTGTAATATATATACATATTGACGTCCCACCTCACCAAAGTATTTGAAAGAATAGTTAGAGAGAAAATTTATGATTTCCTGGAGACACGGGAAAGATTCAACGAAAATCAGCATGGATTCCGATCAGGTAGATCATGCCTATCACAACTAATAGAACACTACAACAATATCCTAGATGCATTGGAAGGCAATGACAACTACGATGTTATATACACAGATTTTGCTAAAGCTTTCGATAAATGTGACCATGGTATAATAGTACATAAAATTAAATATATGGGAATAACAGGCAAAGTGGGAAAATGGATCTACAACTTCTTTAGAGATCGTCTGTAGGTCATCAAAATTCAAGGTTTATCATCATCAGAATCGGAAGTACGCAGTAAAGAAGAAGAGAGAGGTATACTATAATCTACATATGGAAAATGATCGAAAAACTGGTACCAAACCTCAAACTAAACCCAATTACCATTCAACAACACTGGAAAATAGGAAAGGCAGAATGTGTAGTGTTCCCAAATTAAAGGCCCGACAAGGGACCTCCTCAATACTGAAGGAAAATAGCTTTGTTGCCAGGGGGCTAACACTTTTTAACCAGCTTCCAAAAGACCTCAGAAACGTTACAGGGGTCAAAGTTGAAGTCTTCAAGACAAGAATAGATGCCTGGCTCAGGACAGTACCAGATGAGCCGGGTGTACCTGGCTATGTACAGTGGGGAACGCAAGAAAGTAACTCGCTCCTCCACCAAACCAGACCTAGAGACGGGGCCACCAGCTTGACCTTCGTGTGAAGAGAGACCAACGCACGAAAGAGCAACGAGGTTAACGAGGTATATACGAGGGTGTGCTAAAAAGTAATACTTGCACTCAAATAAATTTGAAACAAGTTGAAGAATTTGATCGAAACAAAAGCAAATATGTCCCTTAACGTTTATTCTTCAAAACAATACATTTACTTTTCTATAAAATCACCCTCTACCCGATACATTTACGCCAACGATAAATGAGTTTTTGAAATTCATCGCGTTAAAATTCCACGGAGATGTTCTTTAAGTTTAGGAAAGATGTGAAAATCGCATGGTGCTAAATCGGCGCTACATGGTGGATGCAGCAAGACGGTGACTTGCAGATCCTGAATTGCTTCTCGCGTTTGAACACTGGTGTGAAGCCGTGCGTTGTCATGGTGAACAATGACTGCGTTTTTGTGAGTGCGAACACTCCTGATCCGTTTCTTCAACTTTTTCAGTTTCAATATAACGTGCGGAGTTGATTGTTGTCCCTCTTTCCGTAAAGTCTTCGAGAACAACACCATTGATATCCCAAAAAACAGTCGTCATCACTTTTCCAACCGATTTTTTAACTTTGAATTTTTTTGGTTGCGGTGAATTTTTGTGTCGATATTCCATGGATTGCCGTTTAATTTTAGAGTCATAATGGTGGACCCACGTCTCGTCTCCTGTCACAATGGTGGACCCACGTCTCGTCTCCTGTCACAATGGTGTGCAGAAATTCATCTTCATTTTCGAAGGGCTTCAGATTTTCTTGGCAAATGCGTAGTCTCTCAGTTTTCTTCTCGGCAGTGAGCATGCGAGGCACCCATCTGGCGCAGACCTTTCGGCAACCGAGAATACTGATAATGTGTCCTACTTGCTCTTTGGAAATATCGAGCATTGCAGCAATTTCATTTTGTTTAATGCGACGATTTCCACGAATCAGTTCATAGTTCCGATGAGACTCGTCGGTTGCCGTTTTTGCCCTGCTTCTCCTTTTTTACACTGCCTCGCCCAACATCGAACGGTACTCACATCAACACACTGTTTGACGTACACTGCTTGCATTCGCCGATGAATGTCTATGAGAGCAACACTTTCCGCAGTCAAAAATTCAATTACGGCACGTTGCTTGAAAACTATATTAAGTAAGGAAGAAGAAAGATTTACCTCTTATACAGGGTATCCCAGAATTAACTATCTATTTCAATGAAATCGGACAAATTTTTTGAAAACACACTTTTATTTATGTTTATCATGTTTAATATGTGTTAAAAATGTATAAATTTCTAAATTTTTTCATAATTTTATTTTCATAATTTTTTCATAGTTTTTCATAGTTTTATTTTCATTCTCTTTCAGAACCCTATTAATAATTAATGAATACACAAGAACGCATCTTTGTTGTAACATCCCGTATCAAAGGAATGCAATGTAATGAAATCAGAGAAAAATTTACAAGAAGATTCCACAGAACCGGTCCTACAGACAAAGCGATTCGTGAACTTGTGAACAAATTTAAAAGAACTGGATCCGTACACGACGAGGTGGGAAGAGGACGCCCAAGGACAGCACGTAACAGTACCGAACAGGTACGACAATTGTTTGAGGATGAACCAACAACTTCGGTTAGGGAGGCCGGTCGAAGACTCAACATATCCAAGACAACAGTTCATAGAATCTTGCGTTCGACACTGATGAAAAAGGCTTATCACATTCAAGTAAATAAAGTTTTGACTTATGATTTATAAATCTATTTGTTTTTGTATCATAATTTAGTAATAAACACAAAATTATGTCAGTTTTTATTAAATTTGTCCGATTTCATTGAAATAGATAGTTAATTCTGGGACACCCTGTATATAAATAGATAGACAGACAGATAAACAGATCGATAGATAGATATTCCTAAAATATCAAGCTCCTTTTTTTTATTTAACACAACTATTTTCTACCGCGGTTTATTGTTTATTAAACATTTTATCTATTTTAAATATCCATATTTCTTTATTGCATATACCTGTCTGTCTATTTATCTATCTATTTATCTGTCTCTGAATCCATTAATTTATGTTTTTGTGTGTCACTAAATTAATCAATAGACAAAACAGATAACATAAATATTTTTTCTTTTTCATCTTTAAAATGTTAAAAATTGCTAAAAATTGTTAAAAATTGTTAATTTGATTTTGATTTCACAAAAATTTTTCTTTTCAAATTTCCTTTTCAAAACCTTCTTCACAATTATGTGTTCAAAGATGACCTCTTTTACCTGGTTAAATTCAGATTCTCATATTTAATGGTTTCTAATGTAGTATAAATTATTCTCGTTCGGTTGTTCGGCTGTTCAGATCTTCATTTTTTCAATTAATCGGGGGTTCGATTGTCGGAATGTTCGGTTGTTTGATTGTTCCACTCTTTGACTGTTAAACTTTTCCACTATTCGGTCACTCATGGTCATTCACCGTGTGCAAATTATTCCATTCCAAAACTAAAACAATTAGTCTTTATGAAGGTCTCTTCAAAGCTGGTGTTGGACTGCTTTTGTTACGAGAAGTGGAGTACATTCGCACTTTTGTGAAGAAATGATCATTGAAACAAGAACAATAAACATAAATTTGGAAAAAGGACACGATCCATATTTGTAAATAACCCACCTATTATTCCGAAAATAGAGCAATTATCTATTGTGATGATTACCTGAAAAGCCGCTGTTCGGAAGCTTTTGTTACGAGAAGGTGGAGTACGTCCGCACTTTTGTTGAAAAATGATAAAATTCAAACAGGAACATTTCTACACTAAATTCGGAAAAAGGACACCATGAACCATGATTATAAATAACCCACTTAAATACGATGTAAATAGAAACATAGCGAAACCCAACATGTTTCCGGTTTATACAATTAAATTTTACGCATGCGCAGTATAATTTGTTTGCTATTTAAGAGAGCTCAAATCATTAATCGTTGCAGTATATTCACAATATTCAAAGTTGTTGCATCCTCTGTGTTCTTCACTGCTATTCGTCAACATCATCTGAACTAAAGGTAGGAATTTCGGTTCTCATTTTGGACTTTGAAAAACTTTTCGTTTTTAATAAATACTTTAAAATATTTTTTGTCCTTATACCAGATTTTAACGAAAGATCTGCGCATGCGCATAACTTCTCTTTTGAAGATTATCTTGAATTTTGTAATTAACACGATATGAAATTTAAAGAAATATTGTTTAAAATTTTTCATTTGAAGGGATTGAAATAGACAAATCTTTTATGTCCATTTTTATTTTTAATGATTTTTAGGAAAAACAATTTTAATTCATTTAAAATTTTTTTTTTCAAACACAAATTTTAGACGAATTTCTTTAAAAATATTGTGAAAAAAAAGGGATCACCTGAAGATCCGTCACCCTAGCCTTTTTTAGTTAGCTTTATAAGGCTAACTAACGAAAATATCACGACTTAACCTAACCAATCGTTACGTCAACTGTACACCTTTGACGAGTGGTTAGGTTAGGTCGTGATATTTTCATTAGTTAGCGTTATAAAGCTAAATGAAAAAGCTGTGGTGACGGATCCTCAGGTGATCCCAAAAAAGTATGTGGAAATTAGTAATTTATTTTAATATTTTTAAGTTGTTATTTGTTTTACTAAATAGTTTAAGAATATTTACCCCCAGATTAGTACCCCCCCCTCTTCCAATTTTGTTTTGAACACCTTATTCCGATTTTTTGGTTCTTAAATGATATTGTCGTTATACTGTTGTAGAAATGTTTTAAAAATATTTCGAAATTCTAAATCAGTTTTTAAAAAACTAAATTTTTTTACTATCTTGATGTGATACGTTATATATATATATATGGTTGTGTTAACCCTCCGTCGATGGTCTTGAGTAGTTCGAAGTTGACAAGAGTTCTTGTTAGGTGTCAGCAACAGATTTCTCATCCTGGGGTAGTTGGTACTGAGTACTGAGTGAGTAGGGAATCGCAATAATTTCTTTTGTACTACCTCCGATTTCTTCTTGTAGCTGATCGGAGGATTCTGTGAACCCTTACTAGGTTATTGGTCGATTCCCGATTCTCGTTGTAACGTATCGAAGAAGTCTGTGAGGCAAAGCTCGTCTCAGGCTTAATGTCTATTGATTTCTAACTTCAGTGTTTCTCGAAGATGGTGTTTTATTCTAAAACTAAATTTTCTTGGGTCAGTCCGTTGACAGGACTCAAAGGAGAAGATAAAAATATCCTTTTACTGAATTTTACTGTTTATAAATATTACAGGTAATGCTTCAGCCTCTGGATCAGATCAGACGGAACAACATTTGAAAAGTTACAATGGTTTATATACTATTGGCAAATTTAAAATTATCATGATTTGCCGTGTCAACTAAATATTCAGGATATGACTTCGTATTTTATGATTTAAGAGAATATATATATAAAAAAATGAACATTGCACAATTTAACAAAATCACGTGATTAAGCTTAAAATAAGAAAACCAACTAGGTAGCTAAAAACTGAAAGCTTCATCAAGATATCATTGAATAAATATTTAATAAAAAATAGAAAAAATTAATTATTTTCCAATCTTTCATGAATATTATGTACAGTTAGAATGTCATAGGGTGATCCAGAGAAATGGGACCCAAAAGAAACCCCTGTAACTCTTAAAGTATAAGTCGTTTTATAAAATCATACGCATCATTCGAAAGAGGATAGTTCCAAGTTTGTACAGGATTGTATAGGTTTTGACAATACAAGACAAGATAAGATACAAAACAAAATAAAAGTGTTAGTTAAAACTAACCCTTCAAGATGACTGCATGGACTGTGGAACAGCTGCGTTTCATAACTGAGCAATATTATGAGCATGGAAGAAGTGTAGTTTCAGCTCTTAGAAGGTGATTTTGACATCTGAAAATTTGTCTTGAAAGATCTTTGAGCTGAAACTACACTTCTTCCATGCTCATAATATTGCTCAGTTATGAAACGCAGCTGTTCCACAGTCCATGCAGTCATCTTGAAGGGTTAGTTTTAACTAACACTTTTATTTTGTTTTTTATCTTATCTTGTCTTGTATTGTCAAAACCTATACAATCCTGTACAAACTTGGAACTATCCTCTTTCGAATGATGCGTATGATTTTATAAAAGGACTTATACTTTAAGAGTTACAGGGGTTTCTTTTGGGTCCCATTTCTCTGGATCACCCTTTATATATATATATATATATATATATATATATATATATATATATATATATATATATATATATATAATATATATATATAATTAAAGCCAGAATTTCTGAAATGTTAAAAGGTTTTGAAGATTGAAAATGTTTGTAAAAATGACGAAATCATTCCTGGCTGTGGCCCTTTTCTTGCTTTACTGCTGTTGTTTTACCTGCGCCCAGAAAAAAACTGCAGGTTCTTGTTCACCCGTTCCGTCTTCTGTTTGTACAGAATTGCCGGTAAGCCTATTTTCACGTTACATTTCTCTCTCTCTCTCCTCTCTCTCTCTCTCTCTCTCTCTCTCTCTCTCTCTCTCTCTGTACATATATACATATATATATACACTGTATATATATATATATATGAAAATTATTTCACGAAAGTAACACGTGAAAAATATTTATGATGAATAAAACCACGAAGGGAAAAGAAACACAAACACGAAAGCGCTTGAGCACCACTTTGTGTTTCTTTTCCCTTCGTGGTTTTATTCATATATATATATATGTTTGTGTGTGTGTGTATGCGTGTGTGATGTTAAAGATATTCATTTTTTCTGCACATATTTTCTTCCCATGTTCTAGAATGACGTTCCTTGGTATGAATTCAAGAGGTACGACGTTTCAGCTGAGTCGGGCTACAGCTGCTTCAGAACACGTTTCGAACAAGCCAGTACATCAATGAAAAATAAAGGAAAGTTGGGGTAAGTGTTAATTCTCCTTGAAGGAACCTTTCCTTTTGAACTTCATAAAGATTTGGCAAAGGGACAACAAAACTGAAGGAAAATAATTTCTATTTTTAATTATTATTAATTTCTAATTAATAACTTTTGTTAATATCGACTGTTTTCCACATTTGAAGCGGTGATCTTATTTCCACTTCGGCCACACTCTCCGGAGGTCCACCCATATTCGATGCTTCAAGTAAGTTACAATCCATATTAAAAATTCCGTAAAAAATGTATCTATCTATTATAAGTTTCAATTCTGGTACCGAATAAATGTACACACTGTAGATAGATAAAGAGAGAATAGAGCGGGAATAGAGATAGAATAGAGAGCGAATAGAGAGAGAATAGAGAGAAAATAGAGAGCCATATGGAATGAAACTTTCTTTGCGAGTCCAATACAAATATTTGTCTTCTTTCAGCACCACCAACATTCGGAACTGGATCGTCTGGAGGATTCCAAATCTTGAAACACGATGCTACATACAATTTCTTGGTTCTGTACGATTGCGTCAACCTTCCATCTGGAGAAAAATGTAACTTTTTTGTTTATTTATCTGTGTACATTCGTATGTTATTTGTGTGTTTATGGACAAACATGAGGTAAGTGTAAGGACCTCTTCCCAATCGTGATTATTTTCACTTCAGTTGTCGCCCAACACCAACAATCGGAAAATGGGAATTTCAAAGGAGTTACTTCTCATATCCTGCAGTTGCAACACACCCTCTATTTACGCTTTATAAAATGGACAAACTTTTCTTAAAACTGGAATTCTTTGGAATGGGAATGGCGCAAAGTGGGAAGTAATCAGTGTAGGTATCAGTTCTTTTTCATTTTAATATTCAAGGATGTTCTCTACCAACAGCGGAGTACTTGTGGGTCCTCACCGAAAATGACAATCCAAATACCGCAACGGTGAATGCGATCGAAGATTTCGTTAATGATCACACTCCTTTCGACTTCAGTGACTTGATCTACACGTGCCCCACCTAAGGTGCCTCCGTGACCCCCATATCAATCGTAGGAAAATAATTTTTTGCAAAGATTATTGTGAACCCTTGAACCTTTGAACCCTTGAACCCTTGGACAAATAAATGGATATGGATCATGAAATGGATATGGAAACTGAAAATGGATCTTCATTATATTTTATTGCTTTACACACAATTACGTTTTCGCTGCACCACAATATAGATTTCATATAATGTATTCTTTAATGTATCTTTCTGATATTTGAATAAATAAAACTTTGCACCTAAATTAAATTGTTAATCTTATTTAAATTTTAATAATCTTATTTACTCTTATTAAAAATTAAACACTGCATGCGCAATCCGACTGGCTTTTCTTTTACCTCAATAATGCACACATAACTTTGGTATTTTCAATCATTATTTTGCGGGTAAAAGTTGTAGTATATATATATATACATATATATATATATATATATATATATATATATATATATATATATATATATATATATATATATATATATATATACTATATATATATATATATATTTTTTTTTTTTTTTCCCCCAACAAAAGACGAAAGCAGTCAGCCCACACCCTACCCAGCTTTTTATCGTCCCAGAAAAAATGGGTTGGTATATAAATGGGTATCATGGGTGCCTTAGTTTTTAAAAGGCTGGCCTGCTCATTTGGAGGTGGTGAAATGGAGTCCGGGCAAAGATTTGCAATTTCTGGCCACCCGTAGTGGGTCGTGATTCGAATTTCACATTAAGCTGTTGCTCCAAGTTGGAGTAATAAGTTTGACCTTCGTCAGAATGAACAATTCGGGTGAAAACAAAACCAAGGTAACAAAGATATATATATATATATATATATATCGTTAACATAGTTGCAGTTCCGTGCGTTGGTCTCTGTTCACACGAAGATGAAGGTAGTGGCCCTGTCGCTATACTTATATATATATATATATATATATGAGTATTGAAAAATTTTAAAAAAATTGTTTTTCAATAATAATAACCTTTTCTGTGATAACATATTTTTATTACAAGAAACTTTCACACAGGTATAAGCACAGAGGGTTGACAAAAGTAAATAGACACCTGTAGGTTTTTGCTCAAGTTTTTTATTTAATAATAAATGTCAATAAATAATAACAGATTTATTGGATCAATTTATTTAGGATGGTGCTGCTTTGTTCTTTGCATTTTGTAAAGCTGAAATACATTCTGGCATTCCATTGATGAGCTTTGCCAGTTGTTCTTGAAGACAAATATCGTGGTGTTTACTTTGTCAACCTTCGTATATGTATAGAAATAAATATTCAAAGTGGTATGCATAGAAAACATAATTACAGGAATACATAAAGATATAGAAATATTTCTATACTCTCTATACTTTTGAAATATAGAGGACCTACATCATCATAAATATGATATTTCAGAACAGGTTGTTTCGGCGAACAAGTTAACAACCCATCTTTAATTTGAAAAGTATAAAGGAATTACTGCCTGGCAACTGTAAACTGGCAACTTTTTCATTTACTGTGTGTTGCTAGATTCATCAGGCTTTGAAATTAAAATACAGTATAGCGTTGTAACTAGTTCTTTAGTGTGGTCGGTGGTTGATGTGAAATTTCGTGTGTGTTGTTCAGTCATGATATTAAATATAACTCATTCACAACTCACAATACAAATATGAAAAAGTTGTACTTTAGAAATTTCCTTATGAGAATATTTATAATGATTTCATTTAAATAAGACTTATGTATATATGTTAGTACATCTTATTACAAAGAAAGAACGGGAAGTTAATTGTTTAATTCTATATTTTTCTTTAACTGTACTTCCCCCTCCAATATTTAATTATTTTTTATTTTATTTGACTACTCGTTGTTGGTTCGGGTGTTCGTATCTTCTCCGTTCGGCTCTTCTTCTACTGTTTGGTTATTCGGTGGTTTGACGGTTTGGTGAGTTGGCTAAATTCTTATTCTTGTCTTTGATTAAAACTTTTCCTCTTCATGATCATATTTTCAGAAGAAGGAGATAGAATTCGTTTGAATGAAAAGGATGAACAACTTCCTTCTTTTCTTTCAAAAATGTAAATAAATCTTTTCACACAAAATTTTATAATTGTAAAATAATTATTTCAATTAAACTCCGTTTTGGACAAAGAACGTAATTCGCATTTATGAAATTTGTTAATTAACATCATTATTAATTATGTAGGATAAATATAGCTTTTAAAAATGAATATTATTAAGCTGATTAATGTAAACAATGGTATTATTCAGTTTTTGAGAGTTTTGGGAGCAAGTGTAGTTTACGTCCCCCTGACGTAAAGGGGACACAAACTGCACTACGTCAAAGTTGGAGAACGTAAACAACATTAGGATCTTTAGGAAACATTTTTTTAAATAAATCCATCAAATAAAATGTTAAAACTAACAAAAATATTACGACTTAACCTAACCAATCGTCAAATATATATATATATATATATATATATATATATATATATATATATATATATATATATGATGTCCTGGCTTAAATGGCAATAAAATAAAACATTATAAATTTATTTTATTGCCATTTAAGCCAGGACACCCTGTATATATATGATGCAAACCTACAAGGAAAAAGAAAAACGATTCCAAGGCCTTTCGTGTAGTCAGAGCTACACCTCGTGAAGGAATGAAGAGAGAAGACAAGATGCCCATAAATATATACAACGTAGCGGAAACCAAAACAATTAGCACATACTTAACAAGAGTTAATGAGAGGCAAAAGGAATTTTAACAAGATATTGTCAATTTTATACATTCCCGCACTGTTTATTGAAATTGTTTTTAAAATGGATAAATGCACATTCTAGAATATTTCTTTCAATTATATCTCTGTTTTCAACAAGCGCTTTAGAACTATCACACTTGCTGCTATGATTACATCTATACATATGGTTAAACAAAGCATTGGAATTATTAACTGTTCTACACGCATATTTATGCTGTTTTACCGTAATATCTAACGTTTTCCCGTTTGGCCTATATATACTGAGTTACATTGTGTACATCCGATCGAATACACACAACCAACCACATTATCCGGGCTATTCTTTATTAGGCGTGATTTAAAAGTATTATTATACTTAAAGACTACATTGATACAAATTGCTTTAAGTAAAGTCGGAAGATATTGAAAATTAACATGGTAAGGTAGGCTAAGGATATTTTTACGCTCAAATTCCTTTACAGTTACATTATTATAATACCTATTTTTTACTTTCCTAAGACAGTTATCTAAAAATGAAATAGGATAACGTAAATTAGTACCAATATTCATGATATTGAATAACTCGGAATCTAAAAATTCAGGACTGGCAACTCTCAATGCTCTAAGAAACATAGCAGAAAATAGAGGATTTAATCGAGGGATGATGGTCAGAATAAAAATGCACAAAAGAGTTATTATTAGTAGGCTTGCGATAGACCTCAAATTTGAGAGTTGTCAGTCCTGAATTATTTATGGGCATCTTGCCTTCTTTCTTCATTCCCTGACGAGGTATAGCTCTGAATACACGAAAGTCCTTGGAATCGTTTTTCTTTTTCCTTGTGGGTTTGCATCATTCATTCATTTCACGTGTTTAATTGTGAAATTCATCTCATATATATATATATATATATATATATATATATATATATATATATATATATATATATATATATATATATGAACAGGATCAAGTGGAAAAAGACCTTGGCTCATGTTAAAGTTATTTGTAAGTTGGATAATACAGACTTAAGAATATTTCTATTAACAATGTTGCTAGAGTGAAACAAAACTGAAGCATTATTCCAATCAATACAGTGGGATAACTCTGACAAATGGACAAAAAGGGCACTGGACGACTGTCCCGTTCTAACAGAATATTGATGCTGTTTTACACGCGTGTGCAAATCCTTTCCCGTCTGACCAATGTAAAAGGAATCACATTGTTTACAACCAATTTTATAAATAATGCCTGAGTTATTGGTTGGGCTATTTTTAACTATGATATTTTTCACAATATTGTTATATGAAAATACTACATTAATATTCAAAAGTTTAAGTACATTAGCAATGCCTAAAAAGCCCGGAAAAAATGGAAGTACTAAAATATTCTTTGACAAAGTGCGAGTGTTATTATTCACACGATAGGAGGTTCGTTTTGCCTTGTTAAGACAAGATTCCATAAACGCAGGAGGGTAGCACAGATCACTTCAAATACCATTGATTTTTTCCAATTCGGCATCCATGCATTCCGGACTGGCGATCGTAAAAGCGCGGAGAAACATTGAAGAAAATATGACCTTCTTAATGGGGGTGTCATGTCCAGAGTAAAAGTGTACGTAGGACAAATTTTTTGTTTTTTTGATAGATAGATACTAACATAAAACATGGACTTTCCCTATGTACACGCACATCCGAAAACGGGATTGAGTTGTTTTGTTCCACTTCTAAAGTAAACTTAATGGAGAGGACTTGATCATTTAACTGAAGGAGGAAGTCATCCAGGTCACGATTCATGGGCCACATACACAAAATTTAGTCAACGTACCGCAACCATGGGATGCCAACCCCCAGGATTCTCGGAATGTAAGTAATTTTGAAAAACTCCATATAAATAGTGTTCCTGAGGATGTCATTAGACGAAAGCGCTTGATCACCAATCTGTGTTTCCTTTCCTTCGTGTTTTTTTTCATCGTGTATATATATATATATATATATATATATATATATATATGTATATAACTAAATTAAATAAAAGGAAGAAGAAAGAATTTAGTGTTTATATATAAATAGAGAGAGAGACAAATAAATCGATCGATAGACAGATACTTTAAATTTCACGTTCATTGTTATATTTAGCGCAACTATTTTCCATCACGGTTTAATGTTATTATTAACATATTTTTATTTACGCGTTTATATTTCCGTCATATTTATGGATAGTGACCGTTTTCCAAATTTAGAGTTGAACGTTCTTGTTTCAATGTTATCGTTTCTGAACAAAAGCGCGAACGTACTCCACCTTCTCGTAACAAAAGCTTCTGAACAGCGGCTTTTGAAGTAATCATCACAATAGATAATTGCTTTATTTTCGGAATGGAATAAAAATTTTCACAGAGTGAATGACCAAACATCCGAAAATCTAAACAGCCAAACAGATAAACAGCCGAACAGCCGAAACCTGGAAAGTCGAAAAGTAGAACAACCAAACAACCAAACAACCAGCGGTTCATTTGAACAGCCAAACGGATGAACAGCCAAGATATCAAACAGTCGAACGATCGAACAAGGGCTAAAAAATACCAGTCAGAACTCATTAAATATAACAATGTCACTTTTTAAAGGGTAAAATGGGGTATGGGGTATCTTGGAACATTTAAATCTTAAGAAATTTCAAAGAGAAGTTTTGTTGAACGTTAAACAATAAGTACTTTTAGATCATGCAATGACACACACACACACACACACACACACACACACACACACACACACACACCACATGCATGCGCTCATATATATATATATATATATATATATAATATTATATATATATATATATGCGAGGATGGTAACAATATTTGTCTCCTTTCAAGAGTTAAAGAGATAGTAGGTCAAAGGTGAATTCATTTCTCGTATTTAATCAACAAAGAAAATTCAAAGGAGGATAAAGGAGAAATGGGCGTCACGCCAAAATAAGAAAATGAGAGAAGAATAGTAGAGAAAGACGCAATAAGAGGGAAACAAACAACAACAAGTAAAGAAAATGAACAAGAAAACAAAGAGAATTTAATAAACACGAAAATAGACAACAAAAAATTAATAATAAAGAAAAAACGCAAAGCGGAGAAAATCAATCCTGACAAGATGTCAACATACTCACAACCAAAATTCGGTTTAATTAAAATAAAAGTAATTTTCAGTTATTTTACTGAAATACTTTTCAATCTGAAACTCAAAATAAAAAAAAGAAGAAGAAACGATAATGGCTGCGGCAATTGTACAGTTTCGGGAAAAATGTTCGCCAAAAGAAACATAAAATTATTAAAAATAACTAGAAATTACTAATTCGTAATACTCTATTTTCCTTTGGGTATTTTATTATTTTTGTTGATAATAATAAAATAACTTTTTACGCTTTCTATAAATTTCAGAATTGTAGGCGAACTTTTTTCCGCAAATGTTCAAGTTTTAAATGTAAATTACATAAAATAAGGTTTTATACCTGGAAGGAATTATGGAAAAAATAATGGCTGATTTCACATGCTTTACTGAACCACATCTTAAAGATTGTCAGGGGAACTGTGAAAAGTGTAAATAGTGCATTCATAAAAATTAAATACAAGTCGATAACTAAACCATTATATATACACAAAGTGTCCATAATGTCAAGCAACGTAGGAACATAAGTAATGTTTATTTATTTATGTCTTCATTAGGCCAAATATATTGAGGAACATTGAAAGAAACGTGTTTTTTTGTTTACAAACATGTTTCGAGATTGGTGAGAATCATTTTGAAAAAATAAATAAAACAAAATAAATAAATAAACAAAATAAATGTATTTTCCTGTGATGCCTGGCCTTATGGACACCCTGTATATGTATATATATATATGTATATATATATATATTATATATATATATATAGAGAGAGAGAGAGAGAGAGAGAGAGAGAGAGAGAGAGAGAATTAAAAGAACTAATGAAACACAAACACTATCAATAATGCACTCGAAACCAAAGCCAATTTTGACGTAATATACACAGACTCTGGCAAAACATTCGACAAGTGTGATTATGGAGTCATCATTGAATAGTAGTACATAAAATGAAAGATATGGGAACACCAGGCAAAATAGATAAACTGGTATAAAACTTAATCCCGTAGAGTGCGTCAGCAAGTTATCACAATCCAAAAAATATTATAATCAAACTAAGAGGTTCTTATCTCAGTACCTCAACAAACAGTAGGATACTTGCTCCACTATTTTTCATAATCATGCTCACCGGTAGAAATAGCACAAATAACATCACTTACTGACGATACAAAAATCAGCAGACAAATAAAATAATAGAGTTGATATAGAAAAGAGAGAACCTTCACACGTGAACACAAACAGAATATACAGACGGTCAAAAGACAACACTATGAAATTTAACTCCCAAAATTATCAAATATTAAAGTACGGAAAAAATTATAAACTAAAATTTATGGATAATGCTGCCTTTATTTAGGGATTACTGTGCCACACATATAGATAAAAGTTTAAAATAATTAAAAAGCAAAAGGTTTTAGTCATAATGACGGACGACTCGAAATTTGAGACAAAATAAGATGATACAATAACTGGACAGATACAACCTAACTGATTACATGAACGTACCTAGAAATTTTCATCAAAAAAGTTTTCAGTGAAATATTTTTATTTTTTTTGGTATCATACCATCGTGCTTCTTCAGCCTACTTTTTTTTTATTTTTGTATGTTACTAGCTGTTATGCCCAGCACTTGCTTGGGTTGGGCTGACTGAATTAAATTTTAATTATTCAAATCGTTTTTTATTTTTTGTCGTATCCCCCAGTAATTGGAGGGCCTGCTGCCCCCCAATTACTGGGGGTTTATTTATTCAGTGAATAAAACTATAGTCATGAAAATCTTAAGCTTCACAAATGTTGACACAATGTGAAGCTCAAGATTTTCATGGCTGCGTTCTTTTCTATAGCATTATCGCGGTGCTGCGGCTTTCACGCCCAGTAATTGATGTAGGGGGTGCTGGTCACACATATATTTTCGTTCATCACTCATCACCCCCATCCACCATATGAAGTTTGGTCGGAATCGGTTCAAAAACGTAAAGGTTTTTTCTACGGACAGACACACAGACAAACACAGACAGACACACATTTGCTAAATTATAGTATAGACTAGCAAAAATACCCGTCCTACTGGCGGGATATTCTCTGAGCAAGTTAGAGTTTAACATTTACAATTAGCTCACGAATCACTTAAATTTAAATGCAGCTTCACAGATTTTACTTGAAGCTCACGAAGCAGTTAAATTTCAAATACAACTTTTCACATTTTTTTTTACTTATCATGGCTTCCGATGCGGAGCTAAAATTTTTGATGGCTACGTTCTTTTCTAAATATATTCATCAACTTGATTTTCTTTATTATTATTATTACGGGCGGCAATGTGAAGCTCAAAATTTTCATGGCTGCGTTCTTTTCTATAGTTTTATCGCGGTGTTGAGGCCTTCGGGGTCAGTAATTGGTGTTGGGGGTGGGGGGCTGGTCACACATATATTTTTCGTTCATTACTCAACACCCCTATCCACCATACAAAGTTTGGTCGAAATCGGTTCAGAAATGTAAATTTTTTTTTCTGTGTACAGACGAACAGACAGACACAAAGAGACACACATTTGTTAAATTATAGTATAGAGTTTAAAAAAAGAGTTTCTTAGTTTTTTCCGGACTGAAATGAACTTAGTTATTTTCTTCAGCACACTTAGAACAAAAATGATGCACTGAAGAGCAAATTTTTCAAAGGGAAAGCGAAAATAGCACGCCTTATTTTGCCAAATGTTGCACACTGGATTCTCTCACTCAGAATAATAATATTATCTATACTATAATTATATTATTATCTATACTATAAAAAGGCAGTCCTCTCTGTAGACACTATGTATCCGGATTGGTTGAAAGTTTTTAACTCGAGCGCGTTAAGATTTCCATCGCTTGATACAGTGGGTTCGGATGTAAAGCTTAAGATTTTCATTACTGCGTCCTTTCGTATAGTTTTGGTGACCGAATAATTGCCCCCCCAATTACTGGGGGTTGTTGTTGTTGTTGTTTAGCCGATCAGCCCACCCTGATCGAGCAAGACGGCGGCACGCAGGTAACCGATCGCCCTCTCCGGAGTAGACTAGAGGTTCAGCGCACTAGTGATGTTGTGTTGTGTTCGTTGTTGTGCTAGAGCGGTGCAGTCTGTCATAATGTGTTCAATTGTTTGTGGTGTGTCCTGGCACAGGTGGCAGGTGTCGTCTGTGGAGTTGTCTAGTCTGCGTTTATATGTCCGTAAGTTGGGGCGATGTCCACATCGGAATCGTGCTAAGTTAACTCGATCCGATCTGCTCAGGCTGATCTCTGACCTGTTAATGGTGACGGCTTCGCACCTAGGACCGCATTCGGACCGAGTCGTGTCAGTGCTTTGTGGGTTAGGTGTGTGTGTGTATGTGTTTTCTGTACTGTGTGATGTCTGTGGGGCGTGGTATGGAATGGAGTATTTGGTTATAATATCTCTCTGGTGTTACCTTAATGGTGCGAGGTGTCGGTGCATGATTGTACATGTAGTGGCAAGGGTGTTGTGAGGTAGTTGTCGCTGCTGCCATGAATTGTGTTCCCTTCATGTCTAAATGTTCTCTTATTTTCAGTATTTTTGTTTCTGTGTGCAGGTGTTCTATTAGTGTTGTTTGAGTGTTGTTTTGTATTGTCAGTAAGGTGTTTATGTGTGTGTTTGAGAAAATGGATGCCCAGCATGGGCTAGCATAGTCCATAACTGAGCGAATATATTGTTTGTATATGAGTGATGTTGTTTCCTGCTGGTGTCCAAAGTTTGTCTGTTAGTACACTAAACGTGTTAAGTCTTGACGTACATTTGTTTTTAATGTCCTGAATGTGGTTTGCAAAAGATAATAATGTGTTGTATGTGACCTCAAATATTTTGGTCCTGTGAGTGATTGGAATGTTGGTATTGTTTAGGTGTAAGCTGTGGAGTTACCTGGTGTTCTTTTGTGTTGCTTGTAAGCAAGGTGATGGTTGATTTTGTGGGCACTACTTTGAATCTATTGTGTGTGAGCCAGTCTTGCATACTGTTTGTCTATGTTTGAAGGTTATTTGTAGCGGTGTCGATGTTGTTGTGAGTGGATGTTAGAGTGATGTCATCTGCATATGATGATAAGGTAAGCTTGTTATCTATGGGTGTTGGAATGTCATGCTTGTATAAGTTGAACAGTGTTGGTGAGAGAACAGAGCCTTCAGGGACGCCGTTCGGAAAAGCTTGTTTTTGGATGACTTGCCATTAAATGTGACATGTGAGTATCTTCCTGAAAGATAGTTGCTCAGCCACCTTTTGGTGTTATTGTGCATGTTTGTGTTGAGTATTTTGTTTATGATAGGGAAGCGTGGGATAGCATCAAATGCTTTACTAATGTCTATTGTTGCTAATAGTGTACGTTGAGCTGGTCGTCTGGAGTTGATGCCATCCATGATGTGCTGCGTTGAAAACACATCAGTAAAAAGCCATCTTACTAAAACTTAAAATTTCTTAAGTATACAGAACTGTCATTGGTCACACTGTCATACTTTTTAAAATAATGCACATTCATAAAACCAAAAATAAAAACCATTTAGATTTCGGTTAAAGGTAAAAAGTTTTGTTTTTCATACAAATTAAGAACTTAGAAATTTTTTAAATATTTCAGTGATATAAACAACACTATTAACGTGCAAATTTTACCAATTTACGTTTCCACTATATTTACTCTCCCAATCCTTTACACTCATCCCCTCAAACTCGAAAATCAAGAAAAATAGAATCTCTTTTCCATCCAGAAGTAAAACAAAATTATTTGCAAACAATTTAAGAAGAAAAAGTATTTTCTCTCCATCACTATTTATTTACAATGATTAGTATTTAAATGGTCTCGAAATGAGATTGGATTCTGTTTGCGAAATCTCAAAAATTTCATTTCTCGGTTCTTCAACATGTTTCAACCTTTGTTTCCATTTAAAAAATTTATGTTACATTCCCCTCTCTCTCTCTCTCTCTCTCTCTCTCTCTCTCTCTCTCTCTCTCTTAGCCGATAGAATAGACAAACTGAGCTCGTTTAAGGCTCTTGGACCAAACCAGTTGCTCCCCAGAGTATTGCGGGAGGTGCGCGACCAGGTGGCTCCTCACCTGGCTACAGTCTTCAACAAATCGTTAGAGACGGGCCAGGTGCCTGGTGACTGAAGGGAAGCCAACGTGACCCCTTTCTTTAAGAAAGGGGATCACGAAAGTCGAGGGAACTATCGTCCCATTATCTCACTTCGGTTGTAGGTAAATTATTAGAGGGGATAATAGCGGATACGATCGTTGACAATTTGGATTCGTACAAGCTGCTTAGGGACTCCCAGCATGGGTTTAGGCGGTATAGGTCGTGTCTCACTAATATGTTCGAGTTTTTCCACGTCATGTGGAGTGACTACGATAAGAGTAGGGCGATTGATAAACTTTATCTCGACTTTCAGAAAGCCTTTGATAAGGTACCTCACCTTCGGCTAAAGGCCAAAGTGTGCACGCTGGGTATCGGTGGGGAAGTAGGTAGGTGGATTGGAAACTGGCTGAAGAATAGGCGGCAGAGGGTTGTAATTAAAGGGCTAGCTCGGGATGGGCATCGGTCACTAGCGGGTTCCTCAGGGTTCCGTTTTGGGCCACTGTTGTTTATCATTTACATAAATGATATCGACGCTGGCATCGTCAGTAGGATCGCCAAATTTGCTGATGACACGAAGCTTGGGGCCAATATTGGAACGCCGGAGGCGATCGAGCAACTGCGTGCGGACCTACGTAGGATAGGAGTGGTCCGAAAATGGCAAATGCCGTTTAACTTGGGTAATGCAAGGTCATACACATTAGCTATGCCAATCCCAAGTCGGACTACTCCATGTTGGGGAGTAATATCGAGGCCACTGATTTGGAAAAGGACTTGGTGTGCTAATTAGCAGCGACCTTATACAGTATTTACCAAACAGTACGTAGAGGTGAAAAAAAGCCAAGAAGCTGTTGGGTTATATGAGGAGGCAATTTCGATTTGGAACAAGGAGATTGTGCTCTCTCTGTACAATTCCCTGGTTCGGCCACACCTGGAGTATACTGTGCACGTCTGGTCGCCCACCCTCAGAAAGATATTGACAGGCTGGAGTGAGTCCAGGCGAGGGCTACAAAGTTAATCCCTTCCGTTAGGCATATGGGCTACAATCGACGCTTACGCACCCTGAATTTGTTTACGCTGAAAACTCGGAGGCTGCGCGGTCAACTCATCGGGTTTCAAGCTCTGACACGGGTTGAACGATGTCGATTTTAGAAGCATGTTTAGTTTAAATGATATCTCAACTCGCAACAATGGTTGGAAGTTGGATTTGAAACGGTTTAGCACTAATGTGTGTGTGGGAGTTACTTTACCTCAAAATCTGTGACACGTGGAACGGGCTACCTTCAGAAGTTGTGAACAGTTCCTCTGTGGATCATTTCAAGAAAAGGTAGACCGAATTTTGCACACTATTTGAGGTGTATGAATTTTTCCCTGGCACCCGTTGCCATTGGTACCTCCTCAGTATTGGCTGCAAGGCCTTTTGAGGTTCCTCTTTTCCTTGTAACTCCTTGTAACTCTCTCTCTCTCTCTGTTAGCCATATGGGCTACAATCGACGCTTACACGCCCTGAATTTGTTTTCGCTCTAAACTCGGAGGCTGCGCGGTCAACTCATTGAGGTTTTCAAGCTCTTACACAGGTTCAACGATGTCGATTTTAGAAGCATGTTTAGTTTAAATGATAACTCAACTCGCAACAATGGTTGAAAATTGGATTTCAAACGTTTCAATACTAGTGTGTGTGGGAATTACTTTACCTATAAGACCTGTGACACGTGGAAATAGGTGACACTACCTTCAGAAGTTGTAAACAGTTCCTCGAATCAGTTCAAGAAAAGGTTAGACCGAATCTTGCACACTATTTGAGAGTGTGTGTTACTGTCTTCTCGGGTGGCTGTTCAAGAAGCTAGCTGTGACAATGTGTAGAAATTTTTCTCTGCACCCGTTGCCATTGGTACCTCCTCGGTATGGGCCGCAAGGCCTTTAGAGGTACTATTTTCCTTGTAACTCCTTGTAACTTTCTTTATCTGTCTATCTCGCTTTATCTGTCTATCTCTCTTTCTGTGTGTGTG
>JAJOZX010003700.1:375000-415000 GCA_023014485.1 Bathynomus jamesi | reverse complement strand
GAGTTAGTTCTCATATCCTGCAGTTGCAAAACACCCTCTATTTACACTTTATAAAATCGACAAACTTTTCTTAAAACTGGAATTTCTTGGAATGGGAATGGCGCAAAGTGGGAAGTAATCAGTGTAGGTATCAATTCCTTTTCCTTTTAATATTTAAGGATGTTCTCTACCAACAGCGGAGTACTTGTGGGTCCTCACCGAAATGAAAAATCCGAGTGATCGAACGGTGAGGGAGATCAAAAATTTCTTTAAGAACAACCCTCTTTTCGACTTCGATGAATTGATCGACACGTGCCCCTCCATCGTCTCCATGTCCTCCATGTGGATCCCAGAAAAAAAAACTTTAGCGAAGATTCTTGCGAACCCTTGACCATTTGAACCCTTGAACCCTTGGACAAATAAATGGATATGGATCATAAAATGGATATGGAAACTGAAAATGGATCTTGATTATATTTTATTGCTTTACACACAATTACGTTTTCGCTGCACCACAATATAGATTTCATATAATGTATTCTTTAATGTATATTTTTAATATTTGAATAAAATAAAACTTTGCACCTAAATTAAATTGTTAATCTTATTTAAATTTTAATAATCTTATTTATTCTTATTCAAAATTAAACACTGCATGCACAATCCGACTGGTTTTTCTTTTACTTCAATAATGCACTCATAACTTTTGTATTTTACCTCATAATTTTGGATGTAAAAGATGATATATATATATATATATATATATATATATATATATATATGACGAAAGACAAAAGCAGGCGGCACGCAGTCTACCCAACTTTACCAACAAGTCTGCAGTTTTTTTGTCTTCTTATTCATATTTCCGTTTTTTAATGTTTTTTGCAATTTTGGTGTAATAATTTTTAAAAAGAATATCTTTAACTCAAAACGTACTTCCCATTCTCCATACACTGGCCACGATTTTTGAACGCGGATCCAAAAACACTAATTTCATTGTAAACACATGGGTGCAGTGGCACTGATACTGGCAATAAAGTGCAACTGCATCCTCAAGGATTAAGTGTTACATTTCATGAGAAGGTTATAGAAGAATATTTCGCACTGAAAACATTTTGCTTAATTTAAGCTAAAATTTGTTTGGATATTTAACGAAAAATAAAGTTTCCAGAATTATAAGGATCAGTTTGATTAAAATTGAACTAAATATTATGTTAATTAAAATTAAATTTCGATTAGATTAAATACACGAGACATTATATTTACTTGACTTTATGTGGAAAATTGAAAATGATTCACTGCAAGTAAAGTGTAACTGTGTTTGTGTTAATTTTGAAGCGAATCACTTACTCTGTGTTCACTTATAATAAAAGTGGGTCTCATAATTTTGCTGAATTTCTAAACAAATTATTTGTTTTATCTAAATAAAGTGGTTTAGATACACAAATATTTGCCATATTTCTCGTTAACTATTGTCACACATTTATATCAATTCCACATTTATTAACACATTTACTAATTACATGCTTCTTTCCTTTATGCGGTCGGCCTTCCTCTACAGAAGGTTAACAAAAGTAAATAGGTATGACGATGATTGTTCTCGAGAACAAATGGCAAAGTTCATCAATGGAATGCCAGAACGTATGTCAGCTTTACATAATGCAAAGAGGAAAGCAACATTATTCTAAATAATTTGATTCAATAAATTTATTATTATTAATTGATTTTTATTATCAAATTAAAAGATATGGAAAACCGTGTTTACTGGTGACTATTTATTCTCTGTTTACTTTTGTTCGCCCTCTGTAACCCCGCTTCCCATCCGCGAAATTAAGCGACATTGCATTTGGGTAGTAGTTGGATGGGAGGCTATCCTCTGCATCCAGATTATGTAGCGACGCGTGGTTCGGATCCTACATTAACCCTTTCAGCCCTGAATTTTTTGTACGGTTAAGTTATGAATGCGTGTATTTGAAACGTTAGCAATTGGCATCTTCAGTCCTTAAAGGGTTAAGCTACGTTAAGCTCCGTCAATGACCTTAGTTTTTGCGAAGGAGGTTAAATAACCCTATCATTAATACTATCATCAACCTTCTGTACTTCTCAGATCTACACTTTAAACAAAAACTGAACATGTCGCTAAACATAAAGCTGTCCCAACTTTTCAATATTTTGGTTCTATATTTCACTAAATATTTCGCTAAACATCTATATTTAAGTAATATTAATTCAGCCGAGAAAGAACATCTTTCACGAAACAGGTAGTACAACGCAACGCAAACTTAGTAGAAGGCTGGGATAAATTTGTGATAGCTTTTATTTGTAATGTACTTGCTATTATATACCCTATTTACCAATTTCATCGTTATCCATTCTCTCCACATGAGCATACAGTGAAAATAAAACCTTTTAAATTAAGAACTTATAACTTTATTTTGAGGGTGTATTCTATAGGGGAAGTTTTTCTTTCGTTTGGGTATTGGGTATCAAAGCTTCTTCTTGCCAAATGATATGATAACTTCTTTTAAAAAACAAATGTCATCAGACCACCTGCCCATCATCATTACAACACGTTCTACACTCTGCCCCAACAGCCTTAGGCACACTTACAGAAATTACAAGAAAGCTGATTGGGAACAGTTCAAAATACAGACTGAGGAACAACAATTCACCACATTAAACAGCACACCATCATAAACATCAATACAACACTCAAGACATTTAATCAGATCATCAATAATGCAAACAAATACATACCCAAAGGCAACATTAGGAAATATAACCCAAATTACACTAGAGAAATAGCCCATCTCATAAGGCAACGTAACAACCTCAAACATAACACACAAACACCATACACAGAAGCCATAAAACAGCAGATACAGCAGCTCAACACAGAGATAAACAACAAACTTAAAGAAAAACAAACAGAAACATTTAGGGAGTTCAAACAACACTAAACCACTCCACAGATACATCCAGGCTATAAAAGACTATAAAGAGCATTACCCACTCTAACAGCGGCATTCACACCTCACACGTGGCTTAGTCTTGGCTATCTGTCGCAGCCAAAATAATATCCCAACTTATACAGAACAAGCTAACATTCTAGTTAATCACTACGCAAAGATAAGTCACTTAAACAGAGACAACAACCAGAAACACGCACACAGACAAACAGCCAGACACAAGAAAACCTACAGACTCGACACGACCATTACACCCTTCAATACAGACCAGCAAAGCTGGGCACTTGCGTTTTTTTTTGCGGTACTGCGGTACTGCGGTACTACCGCACTACCAAACCGGTACCGCATAACGCAGTACCGCAAAGGATCGCTGAAAGTACAGCAGTACCGCTACCGCATTTTTTGCGGTACTGCGTTATGCGGTACCGGTTTGGTAGTGCGGTAGTACCGCAGTACCGCAAAAAAACCGCAAGTGCCCAGCTTTGCAGACCAGACCACCAAGATCATCAAAAACATTAAGAATTCGAAGGCTACTGGACCAGACAACATATCTAACATACACTTTAAACACTTGGGCCCACAGGGAATACTAGCTCTCACAAACATCAGCACATATTCATACCAACACTGTATTATTCCTGAAATATGGAAACAAAGTAAAATTATTACACTACTCAAACCAAACAAAAATCCAACAGAACCAGCTTCCTATAGACCCATTACTTTAATATGCACACCTTCCAGAGTAACAGAAAGACTAATCTTACAAATCACCAACCCACACATACTAATATCGCCTACTCAACATGGATTCAGACCTCACCACTCAACCACGACATTACTCACTAACCTCACGCAGCACATCATGGATGGCATCAACTCCAGACGACCAGCTCAACGTACACTATTAGCAACAACATACATTAGTAAAGCATTTGATGCTATCCCACGCTTCCCTCTCATAAACAAAATACTCAACACAAACATGCACAATAACACCAAAAGCTGGCTGAGCAACTATCTTTCAGGAAGATACTCACATGTCACATTTAATGGCGAGAATATAGTCGAAGGTTTAGAAGTAGGCGAGAGTTTAGGATGTAGCGATCATCAAATTCTTAGGTTTAAGTTATTGATAGAAAACACAGGATAGTAACGTAATAGAAGTCCCTGATTTTCGTAGGGCTAATTTTGATAGTTTCGCGGATAGGATGAGAGTAGTGGACTGGGATCACTTATTTATGGGTAATGACACAAATTTGCGTTGGGTGGCGTTTAAAGAAAGTTTTAGGAATATTGAAAGGGAGTTTATTCCTCGTAGGCCCAAGCGCGCTAGTAATCGTGGTAGACCGAAGTGGTGGAGTAGGGAAATAGGAGAGTTTATAAACGAGCGTAATAGAGCGTATAGACTTAGTAAGCGTAATGGCCAGGTAGCTAACTTTAATAGATATATCGAGCTTAGATGTCAGGTTAAAAGATCAGTTAGGAATGCCAAGCGTAATTTAGAGATATTTATAGCTGCGGATAGTAAACATAATCCAAAAAAGTTTTTTGAATACGTTAATAATCGTAAGCCGGTAAAAAATAACATAGGCCCTCTACTGGATGTTAATGGCGCTTTGGCTTCTGACGCTCAGGCGATGGCGGGTATTTTCAATAACTTTTTTGCGACAGTTTTTACCGTAGAAGACGTAAATAATGTCCCCGACGTGGATGATATCGTTCCATTTAGTAGCGAGACTATTTTGGATGAAATAACTGTTTACGAGGCTGAGATTGCGCATTATATCGATAGGCTAAAAGTTAGCAAGGCTCCAGGCCCTGACGCTTTTTATCCCAGACATTTGAAAGATTTGAAAGAAGTTATCGTAGGCCCTTAACGAAGATCTTTAATCAGTCACTCGAAACGGGGATTATTCCTGAAGACTTTAATTAGCTAACGTCACGCCTATTTTTAAAAAAGGCGACCGCGCGGTAGCTAGCAATTATAGGCCCATTAGCTTAACGTCAATTGTAGGTAAACTTTTGGAATCTGTAGTTAGGGATCGTATTATCGATCACTTAGAAAGTAGAGATTTGATTAATAGTAGTCAGCATGGGTTTCGACGCCATAGGTCTTGTTTAACTAATTTGTTAGAATTTTATAACGAAATAGTGCGCGAATACGATAGGCATAGAGCAGCTGACGTTATTTATTTAGATTTTAAAAAGGCGTTCAATACAGTTCCGCATAGGAGACTAATTGCGAAGGTTAAAGCGCACGGTATACGCGGTCAGGTAGCTAACTGGTTAGAAGAATGGCTTCGTGCTAGGAGACAGAGGGTCGTAGTTAATGGTAGTGAATCAGGGTGGTTAGATGTAGGTAGCGGTGTCCCACAGGGTTCAGTGTTAGGCCCATTGCTATTCGTAATTTACATTAACGACATAGATGTAGGATTGACTAGTAACGTGTCAAAATTCGCGGACGATACTAAAATAGGCGGTAAGGTTGTTAACGAGGACGATAGAAATATGATTCAAGACGATGTAAATAGGATTATGGAGTGGACAGATAAGTGGCAGATGCAATTTAACGTAGACAAATGTAAAGTTTTGCATATAGGTTCTCGCAACAATAATTACGCGTATACGATGGATGATAGGGAGTTAGCGAGCGTTGACGAGGAAGTAGATTTAGGCGTACGCGTATCTAAGGATTTAAAGGTTAGGAACCAGTGCCTGGAGTCTTGCGCAAAAGCTAATAGGATGTTAGGCTTCATAGCGCGTAATTTCGAATTTAAATCGAAGGATATTATATTGCCCCTTTACAAGTCCCTAGTCAGGCCTCATTTAGAATATGCAGTTCAGTTTTGGTGCCCGTACTTGCGTGAGGATATTGATAGGTTAGAAAGGGTTCAGCGTCGTGCCACGAAACTTATTCCGTCATTGCGCAATAAGCCTTATGAAGATAGGATTAATGAGTTAGACTTGTATTCACTCGAAACTAGGAGATTAAGGGGGGAGCTTATTGAAGTTTTCAAAATCGTTAATAACATCGATAACGTAAATTTTGACAAATTGTTCACTTTTGATAATAGTAATACTCGCAATAACGGATTTAAGTTGCGTGGCAGGCGTTTTATTACTAATATCGCTAAAAACTTCTTTACGTTTAAAGTAATTGATAAATGGAATAATCTTCCCGCGTCAGTCGTTCATTCTACCAGCGTTAATATGTTTAAGAACCGTCTTGACAGACATTTTAAAGGTATTAACGTTGTTTAATTTAAAAAACAACAAAGTTAGCAACAGAAGCTCTGGTGGTGGTGCTCGAGGATGAGTCTGTTGACGATGAATGCCAGCTTGTGACATGCCAGCGTGTGATGCCAGCAATAAAATTATTAAAAAAATTAAAAAAAAACTAGACTAACACGAATGTAGATGTAGCTCATAGCGTAAACTAACCCACTTTTTGTTTAACGTTACCTACTTTTTTTTATTTTTTTTTTATTATCCTCTCCTTACTTTGCATGTCTCTAACTCTTTTCTTGCATGTTTGTAGTTTGCATGGTATGACAGTGAGTTAAGACTGTGTTTGCATGGTTTGTAAGCGTTCTTATTTTACTTCTTTTCATCTTTCACCCCTCTCCTATTCTCTCCGACTATCTTTCTGACTTGTCGGCAGTGGCCGGCGGATGATGATGGTGAGACACTTTTCCTCTTTTTCTGAATGAATGTTAACCCATGAGTGATAGGTGTTGCTCTTACTTAACCCCTTATTCTCTTCTCTTCTCTTAACCCGCTACTCTTTCCTTTCTCTCGGGCTAACCTTAGAGTGGATCTTAGGGTCTTTGTTAGCCTTAGCTTCTGTAGATCTGTAGATCTGTAGAATAACCTACACACATACATAAACAGTATACATAAACAGTATACAAGTATCGCCACAAAATCAACCATCACTTTGCTAACAAGCAACACAAAAGAACACAAGATAACTCCACAGCTTACACTAAACAACACCAACATTCCACACACTCACAGGACCAAAATACTTGGGGTCACATACAACACATCATCATCTTTTGCAAACCACATTCAGGACATTAAAAACAAATGTACTCCAAGACTTAACACGCTTAGAGTACTAACAGGCACAAACTTTGGACACCAGCAGGAAACAACATCACTAATATACAAACACTATATTCGCTCAGTTATGGACTATGCTAGCCCATGCTTGGCACCCATTATCTCAAACACACACATAAACACCTTACAGACAATACAAAACGCACTTCGTATCATTACAGGATGTACTTAAACAACACCAATAGAACACCTGCACACAGAAACAAAAATACTGAAAGTTAGGGAACATTTAGACATGAGGGAAAGACAATTCATGGCAGCAGCGACAACTAACCCACAACACTCTTACCACTACATGTACAATCATGCACCAACACCTCGCACCATTAAGGTAACACCAGAGAGACATTATAACCAAATACTCCATTCCATATCACGCCCCACAGACATCACACAGTACAGAAAACACATACACACACACGTAACCCACAAAGCACTGACACGACTCGGTCCGAATGCGGTCCTAGGTGCGAAGCCGCCACCCATTGACAGATGTGACAGGTCAGAGACCAGCCTGAGCAGATCGGATCGAGTTAACTTAGTGCGATTCCGATGTGCACATCACCCCAACTTACAGACATATAAATACAATTAGACAACTCCACAGACAACACCTACCACCTGTGCCAGGACACACCACAAACAATTAAACACATTATGACAGACTGTACCGCTCTAGCACAACAAAGAACACAACACAACATTACTAGTGCGCTGAACCTCTGGTCCACTCCGGAGAGGGCGATCGGTTACCTGCGTGCCGCCGTCTTGCTCGATCAGGGTGGGCTGATCGGCTAACCAACAACAACAACAACTTCTTTTAATGATAAGTAACTTCTTTAAATAAAAGAAATTGTCATCAAAACTTCTTTTTTGTTTGAGTGATTCGAGACAATAGAAGATAATATTTCTATATATAGAAGGGTGGTAAAATCATTGTTTTCTGTGTACCAACGTAGCATATATATTATCCTATGTCCAAAATAAATAATATATCTATAGTTTTATCTATTATTTTATCCGTCTGTCCATTGAAAGAAATGCACGCGCGCACACACACACACACACATACACACACATGTGTGGTATATATTTTTTCCTCCAAATATGATTTGTTTTAAATAATTTTTACACAACATTTTCACATACAATAATTCCTGAATTCTTACAAATTCTTATTTCTTTCGATTGATTTTGGCGGTTTGAGAATTCATTGTGAGGTAAAAAAATAAACTTAATTTGTCCTTTAATTAAAGCCATTTTTCTTTGATTCTTCAAAAGTTGTAAATAAATTATTTTCATGAATAAAATTTAATTAAATTTTAGTAAATTTTGAACTTTTTGTTCAACTTTGTTCGTGGACAAAGGCTTTAATACATTATTTATGGGATAACTAACTAAATATTAAAAAATAATCGTACTATTAATTTCTTTAGACTTTTTAATCTTTTCCACAATTACGCATACGCATGCGCAATACGCGTCGTTAACGATTTACGACAGCCAAATCCATAAGTCGTTTTAGTATTTTCACGGTATATAATATTGCTGTATAATTATACAGCAATATTTTATGCTGTGAAATTTAACCTTGTAAACTTACTTTTTGAACAACCCTGTATAGAAACGAACGTCTACTATCATTTAGTGTAGCAGTGAACGACAAGGATTATAATCTGTGTCGTTCACTGCTACACTAAATGATAGTACAGGGTGTCCATAAAGTCACGCATCGTAGGAAAATATATTTATGTTGTTTATTTATTTATTTTGTTTTATTTATTTGTTCGAAATGATTCCCACCAATCTCAAAACATGTTTGTAAACGAAAAAAGCAGGTTTCTTTGAATGTTCCCTTATATATTTGGCCTGATGGAGACATAAATAAATAGACATTGCTTATGTTCCTATGATGCGTGACTTTATGGACACCCTTAGATGTTTGTTTATATACGAGGGTTGTTCAAAAAGTAAGTTTACAAGGTTAATTACAGGTGCATTATGCATACATAGTACAATAATGTTGTTGATAGTACAATTTTTTGTTAGGCATGTGTGGCAACATCCGCGGTCACCACAAACCAAAAAGTTCAAGATTGTACCATCAGCTGGTATGGTGATGGCAACGATTTTTTGGGACCATGAAGACGTTTTGCATGTTGAATTCATGCAAAAAGGAGCAACAATAAATGCCACTTCTTATTGTGAAACTTTACAGCGGCTCCGCACGGCTATCAGAGGAAAATGTCCTGGATTGCTTACTGCAGGTGTGGTGTTCTTGCGTGACAATACACGCCCTCACACCGCAAATCAAACACGGCAACTTTTGGAATCGTTCCACTGAGAAGTCATGGATCATTCCCCACATAGTCCTGACCTTGGACCAAGCGACTTCTATTTGTTTCCAGCCCTAAAGGAACACCTCGTAGGTAAACTATTTCAAAACGAGCCTGATGCGAAAAAGGCCGTACGAAACTGGTTAAAAACTAAGGACCCTACATTTTACTCGACCGATATTGGAAAGCTTGTCCCACGCTACGACAAATATTTGGATCTGTTTAGTGATTATGTAGAAAAGTAGTAATAAGTTGTTATTGAAATACTTGCAATAATTACTTGCCTTGTAATAAAACAGTTTCTTCAAAACACCTTAGTAAACTTACTTTTTGAACAACCCTCGTATATATGAAACGTCTACTCAATATTTCATACTGAATTTTCAGCTTTCTTAAATGAATGAAGGTCATTTTGAAATCTGAAAACACTCGTTAAATGTATGTATGAACTTAGTATGATAATAAGTTAATTTTCTATTGTCTGCACCTAATTAATAATCAGTAATGACCTTTTTTTTTTTTTTTGCAGATTTTATGATTTAGACAAAAAGAAGAAAATATCCAAACGAAAACAGAGTATTTCCCAATTAGTAATTTTTTTATACGTTTCAGAAATTTTATCTTTCTAGACGAACTTTTTTCCGAACTGTACCTTCTACTTTTTTTATGATATAAATACTATTATCACATTATGAACACCAGTAGTGTTCATTTCAGAGCAGAAAAGCTTTTTATGGATAAAAAAATATCATATTTCAGTCCTCCTTTTGTCAAATAATAATAATACTAATAATAATTAGGCTATTTGACAGTAATTGGCAAAACGCTCAGGCCAACTAATTCGAACCATTGCACTAACTCCTGTATTATTATTATTATTATTATTATTATTATTATCATCGGGAATCGAACGCCCAACTAGGGTTTCTCAATTGGCGATCCCGAGCGGAAAATGATAACCTTAAATCCGGGACAAGAGCAGCAAATCCCAGGATTTCCCGGGTTTGACAAAGTATTCTAAAAATGTTATTTCGAATAGTGTTACGTTAATTTGCTTTAGAAAATACAACCATAAAGACTATGATGACAAATGTATAATAGCACGAATCACGTTGCGTCGTACAACTCGAATAGTGCCTATAATATACCCTGTATGATGTTGCGCGCGTGTAATATGACTGGTATTTTTTATGATTGACTCGGATTGAAAGCCAATCATTTGATTTCCCTGAATCGAACATTTTGCCTTTAAGTGGATTTTAATTTTGATTATTATCGTCACTTCAGTGGCACACCTTTTGCTGTTGATATTTATTTTTACTAAAAATTAGTTAGAAGTATATAAAGGTGTTGTTTTCGTATAAATTACGCTATAATATAATTTATTTTTGTTGAAAGTTGCAAATTAGCATTGTAGGCATAGCCGCCAATGCTATATACCGTATTTACGTTTCTACAGTATTTGAAACTCGGCCTCGGCTCTATCCTTTATTATATTTATCATTATCGTGTTAAAATATTTACATATTTATATTTAATATTAACTAACTAATCTAACTAACTAACTAACTAACCAACTAACTAACGATTTATCTAATGCTTAAACATTTTAAAAATTTATTATCATTATTTTTTATAAACCTGGAAATCCCGGAATCCCGGAACGATGGCCGATTTTGTCCCAAGAAAACCGGTATAATGAAAACCCCTAAAAACGAGAGACCCTACCCCCGACCTCAGCATCTTCCCTTCCTCATGGGGGGAACGGTGTTACCCCAAAAACTCTTTAATATTTATATTACGTAAAAAGGAAAAGTAACAAACACACATTTCATGGATACTATTTTTTATGTATAAAAATGTAACACAGTTCATAGTAAAAAACAGTTATACTAAAAGTAAGACAAGTATCATGTATATATATATGTATACATACAGAACATCGGCCAGTTTCGAAGACTCGCTAAGGCTAACAGTGGGAAAAAAAGATCAACAGATTTAATAAATAGAAGAACAGACTAAAATTAGACGAGAAATATAAAATAAAAATAATACGAAGTAACAAAGTAAAAAACTACACTTATACTTTATTAAATATTATAATAATAATAATAATAATAATAATAATAATAATAATAATCGTAAAATTAAGCTTGTAACGCTTGAAATTATAACTGAAATTTTGTTATTTACTGAATTCGTTTTGCGTATTTTATATTCATAGAAAGTATTATAAAAAAAAACTTGCGTGTATATATATATATATATATAATAACATTTAACATGACAATTCTATAAAACCATTAATTATATATATATATATATATATATATATATATATATATAATATATATAATATATATATATATATATATATATATATATATACAGTATATATATATATATATATATAAAGCATTATATATGGTGCATGCTAAAGAAATAACTATTGCATCTTTCATTATTATTAATAGTTCTTAACTTGCTAATGATGGGATCAACCTCGCTATTAAGACCACGAGGTCTTCCTATCTCCTTAGTCCTCTATAATGTATAACTCATCAAATCCACTGAAAGAGAAAAAATTTGAAAAAAAATAACCAAGATTTATTGTAAGCCAAACTTTAAACACTTTCTATAATAGTTTTGCCTTAACCGTACGAGATAGTATTAGTAATAGTAATAATACTATTGAATAGTAGTTAAATTCTAGAAGTATTGGTTTATTGATTATTTCAACGTAATTTGAAGGAAATCAAAGAAATTAGCGGAACTAAAATTTGTCATTATACACACACCCAAAAAAATATAATTGGTTACAACATCGAAACGTAATTGGTAGCCAAACCTAAATTGGTTTAATTCAACCGTGGGTGATTGCTCCGGTTATATGTTTATTTTTGTAGTAATAAACTTAAATGTTAATAGGGCAATCGTAGGATTGATGAAATTCATCATTTTGGGCTGGCATATAATTAATTAAATCATGTATTTGTTTTTTCATATCAAAATACGCCCTAAATTTGGTATTTTTGGACTAATTCAAGTAATACGTGTACAGGGTGATCAAAAGAAGGCGTTTCGAAAAAACAAAACTGTACCATAAAAAATATTTTTGCAACACATTTTGGCTCACCCTGTATTATTTTTGTCTAATTACAACCTTGGTACTTGAAGTACAACTATTGGATTTCCATTATCTTATCCACACGCGTATATATATATATATATATATATATATAATATATATATATATATATATATATATATATATACTGTATATATACACAGATATAAAGTTAACGATTATATAATATATATATATATATATATATATATATATACAGGGTGTCCCGTAAGTCTGGACCCATAGGGAAAAATAATAAAATTACAAAATAGTCCAAAAATTTATTTATAATATATATATATATTTTTTATTATTATTTTTATTATTTTTTTATTATGATCTTACTCCGCTGGAGTTTTATTTGTGGGGCCACTTGAAAGCCAAAGTGTACGAGGTCAAACTTCAGAACATTTTCCACCTTAAAGCACGCATTGTGGAGGCGTGTCAAGAAATTTCTGCGACTGTGATTCAGAAAGTGCTGTCGCAGTCGAGATTGCGTCTTCAACTATGTGTGCGACACAACGGCGGACACTTTGAACAGATTATGTAATAAATTTTTGGACTATTTTGTAATTTTATTATTTTTCCCTATGGGTCCAGACTTACGGGACACCCTGTATATATATATATATATATATTATCGTTAAACTATATATCTTTGTATATTTATAAATAATGGATGTACTAAGGGTGCCAAGAATACAAATTAGACATGCATTACTTAAAGTACTCCAAAGTACTAAATTTAGAGCGTACTTTTTCTCCGTGTAAGTAAAAATGTTATGGTATCACAGGTTGGTCAAATAATAAGTCTTGAAACAGCTCGGGAAATGAGCTTAATTAAAATCAGAGTTAAGTTTCTCGTTTGACTATATCCTAAGTATACCCAAAGCACAGAATATACCCAGAATACAGACTATATATATATATATATATATATATATATATATATATATATATATATATATATATATATATATATATAATATATATATAATATATATACATATATATATATATATATATATAATGTCATAATAAATCTATTAGGACGAGCGTAAAAGCTTCGCTAAAATAGAATCCATTCCTCCTTGGGAATGCAAATAGATGTAAATAGATGCCTATTTTGGAAATAAATTAATATATAAACTTATATTTTATCAATAAATTTACATTATTTACGTGATAAAAATTAGGAAATTATAAGTAGTATTCATTTTAGTAATTTTACAATGTTCACAACCTTTGTATAGTTTCTAAAGAGTAAGAGTAACATCTAAGTAAAGTAACATCTAATATCTATTAAATTTTGTTGTCTAATTACTGCTCAAATTTCATAACAAAAGAATTATTTAGCTCTTGTAAATATATATATGGCAACATGAAAGAGTTAAGAACACGTATTTTGATAGTTTAAGATAATAGCAATAATGATAATAATAATGATAATAATAATAATTATTAATAATACTGATAATAATAATAATAATAATAATAATAATAATTCTAAACTTCTTTTGCATCTTTATTTTCTTGACTATGAACCGTAGGTCTCTTATTTGATACTGCAAAAGAAAAGTAATATATAATATATATATATATATATATATATATATATATTATATATATATATATATATATATATATATATATATATATATATATATATATATATATAAGTTAAAAAAGTTAAAAGTTTAAAAAAAGTTAAAAAAATTAAAAGATTTTAACGAAAGCGTTTAGAAATATTGAAAAGGTCTACGGTATTCACTACCGGTATTTCATTACTCAAAGGTATACCATTTATTTATTAAAAGTCACTTTAATTATTTTTTTCATAAGACAATAGCTACCTAAATAATATTTTAAATGCAATTAAGAGTGTCGTACAACTGAATACAAAATAATCAATTAAGGCAACGTTATTTTAATAAAATAAAAAAAATTATAGTATTCTTTCTACGCTATAGGATGAAAATTCTACGGGAATTACTACCAATATTTCATTTACTTAATCACTTTACAGCATATACAGGGATTGACAAAAGTAAATAGTGACTACGATGAGTGCCCTGAAGAACAATTAAAAAACTCATCAATGGGATACCACAACGTATGTCAGCTTTGCATAATGCAAAAGAAAAAGGAGCACGATTTCCAGTATAATGATTCAATAAATTTATTATTATTTATTCGCTTTATTATCAAATAAAAAATTATGGAAAAACCTAGTGTCTATTTACTTTTGTCACGTATATATAATATATATTATATATATATAATATATATATATATATATATATCTTCAAATATGTTTTTAAAAAAATAAATTAAAAGTTAACAGAAAATTAAAAATTAAAAATTAAAATTATGGTATAAACTTACGGGGCGTGCTTCCTCTTCTGGTTGTTTCTTTCCCCTTAGAGGGGGCGAACCACCCCCCTCCAAAAACCTTCCCCAAGATCCCAGTGTTACTGCAATAAAAAGCTAAAATTATTACGTAAGATGGTAATAGTAATAATCATATTTCTAATAATAATAATAATAATAATAATAATAATAATAATATTGTACATATCCTACCAACGTGATTTACACGGCACTGTAAGTTTCAAAAGCAACTCTTTCCCTCTTCAGTAATCATTTACAGCCTTTGTTCTCATGAAACTCATTTTTGGGGGAGCTAACTAGAGGCATTTCGCGTTCCTGCATTTCTGTGTTGACATTTCTTTCAAGGATTCAATTGCTTCCAGCTTTTGTAGTAGCAAATCTTGCTTGCTTGCTTTCAGTCCCAAACGCGAGCAAATGAGAGAAAACACACAATCTTTTATCTCATTTAGGAATAATAGTTGGTGTTTGTTTGTAATGCAAAGACTCATAATTTGTGTATGTCTACGTATGGAGGTGTGTTTTGTTCATATATGTTTATACAATCCTCTCTCTCTCTCTCTCTCTCTCTCTCTCTCTCTCTCTCTCTCTCTCTCTCTCTCTCTCTCTCTCTCAAAATTGAGACTAAATTAATATTAAGTTTATTCTATAAGAACCATTATTATTAATTATATAAAATTATTGTTCCCAAAGTTTTAAAACAACCAACCAAAATATAGTAACCAAAAGTGACTGATTTCGGGTGTTTTGGTGTTTTTAACCATAGTTATACCTGGTTCGTTGTTGCTATTTTGTATTTATGGGTTTAATGACCATATATGGCCATACAATGTGGAATTTACAATAATATGAAAATAGTTAATTGAACATTGAACTGTTTTTCCGGTTGTAAATTTATATAATTAAAATAATAGTAATAGTAATAATAATAATAATAATAATGACATTTATAATAATAATGAGCTGTGCTTTCAAATCAGTGAGGTGAGTAGACCGATCTAAGACAACAGAAGTGAATAATATATATATATATATATATATATATATATCAGGGGCGGCTTCTTAATGAATGCAAAGCACGCACTGCATGCGTAAATAATATACTCAATGAATTTAAAATTAGTATTTAAGTTAAAAAAATAAAGTTAAAATATATTAATATTATTAATATAATATTGGTTCTATCCTCGGTTACTATATAACTCATAAGAATACCATAAAAGACAAAATACAGCTTATCTAATATGTACTACAGTGTAATGCATGTGACTGCATGCGTAAGTAAATTACCACGAGCCGCCACTGATATATATATATATGCCACACGCATACATATATAAATACCCCTTTATAAACTAGAAAATGCTTAATTATATAAATGGTTTTAAAACTTGAACTTTTGCGAACTTTTTCTGCTCTTAAATTTAACGGGAAATGCTTTACAAACAAGAGTGCTTAAAAAAAGCCTTTGAAAGAAATTCAAATGAAGTCAAACGCTAAAAAAAAAGGCTTTATTTCCCTGAACCATATATATATATATATATATATATATATGTGGTGTGTGTGTGTGTGTGTGTGTGTGTGTGTGTGTGTGTGTGTGTGTGTGTGTGTGCGTGTGTGTATTTACAAATAAAATATTTTTCAAGTTCATTCAGAGGAAGTCATTTTGACGTTTTTGTTTTTCCTCTTCAGAAAGTCCTTGAATAAATACTACTACTTATATGTATATATACATATATTATACTGAAGACTAAACTTCTTAATTAAATATAAAATGTTAATATTAGATATTAAGAAATATGAATCTGTGATGTATTGATTTTAATATGCTTTATTTCTAAATTCTTCAATAAACCGTTCATATATATATATATATATATATATATATATATATATAATATATATATTATATATATAATATATATATATGTGTGTGTGTGTGTGTGTGTGTGTGTGTGTGTGTGTGTGTGTGTGTGTGTGTGTGTGTGTCAGTTTGAGTATGAGAGAAAAGCAATTTAATAACGAAGTCTTAAAATTAAAATATTTTTTGCCCCGATAATTGAAACTAGTTGAAATTCCGAACCGTCGGATATAAAATTTAATAAATACTATATTTTCTATCACTGCTATTCATCCTCATTTCATATAATATATATATATATATATATATATATATATATATATATATATATGAAAATTATTTCACGAAAGTAACACGTGAAAAATATTTATGATAAATAAAACCACGAAGGAAAGGAAACACAGAATGGTGCTCAAGCGCTTTCGTCTAATGACATCCTCAGGAACACTGAAGTACATAAAGAGTTACAGCCTATACATAAGTTACAGAAAAAAAATTAATAATAATATTATATATATATATATATATATATATATATATATATATATATATATATATATATATATATATATATACAGGGTGTCCGAGAATTATCTGTACAATTTTTGGCTGTTATTAAAAGTCAACCATGAAGTGTAGAAATTCCAGTGGTGTCCCATTTTACAGAGAATCTCATTAAGTTTTTTCTGATACCAAGTTTTGAAAAGTTTTTTAGAAATTCCAGTGTATCCGAACATTATCTGTACAATTTCATCTTTTAATAAAATTCTTGATAACACACGTAAAATTCTTAAACAAGATTATTTAGAATCTGTATTTTCAAAAGTTTCTTTTATTAAAGTAACGTTGTTACAAACATTCGATATGTGCACCATTAGTGATTCGCAAAACATCCAATCGATACTCCAAATGTTGCCATGTACGCTGCAGCATATCCACATCAATTCGCTCAATAGCAGCTGTGATTCTTGCTTTTAAATCATCAATGTCTATCACCCGCGTACATTTCTAAAAAACTTGTCAAAACGTGATATCAGAAAAAACTTAATGAGATTCTCTGTAAAATGGGACAACACTGGAATTTCTACACTTCATGGTTGACTTTTAATAACAGCCAAAAATTGTACAGATAATTCTCGGACACCCTGTGTATATATATATATATATATATATATAATAAACGGAGAAATAAAAATAAAAATTAAAAATTAAAGGATTGTGGGAGGAGCATACAAATTTGTAAGGAAAAACTATCGATTTTTAGCACAAGCTCAAATGAATTGTTTCCAACCAATGTTATAGATAAAAAAAAAAAACCTACCGATTTTAGCACAAGATCAAATGAATCGTTTCCAACCAATGTTATAAAAAAAAAATACAAATTTTAGCCCTTCTTGGTTAAGGTTCGATGTATATAATAACTTTTATTTTTCAATTTATTTTTATATACATCGAACCTTAACCAAGAAGGGCAGAGTGCTAAAACCCGGGCAGATTTCCAGTCTAAATTTGTATTTTTTTTTATAACATTGGTTGGAAACGATTCATTTGATCTTGTGCTAAAAATCGGTAGTTTTTTTTTTTTTTTTATCTATAACATTGGTTGGAAACAATTCATTTGATCTTGTGCTAAAAATCGATAGTTTTTCCTTACAAATATGTATGCTCCTCCCACAATCCTTTAATTTTTAATTTTAATTTTTATTTCTCCGTTTATTGTATATATATATATATATATATATATATATATATATATATATATATATATATATATATATATATTTTTTTTCTGTAACCTATTTATAGGCTGTAACTCTTTATGGACTTCAGTGTTCCTGAGGATGTCATTAGACGAAAGCGCTTGAGCACCATTCTGTGTTTCCTTTCCTTCGTGGTTTTATTCATCATATACTGTATATATATATTTAGGGTTATAACTTTTAGACTTTTTTTCAAATAAAAGATCTCCTGTATCATAAATCGATGAACATTTGCTTAAAAACAATGAAAAAGACCCTAATTCCTCTCAGTTTTAAAAAAGGTCACCCCCAAATCAAAAGTTTGAATCACCATAACCATATATTTACGTTACTACTCATAAGTATATAAATATATTATTATTAGAGGGCGGACTTTTAGGTTTTAACCTAAAAAATATTTTCGAATTTTCAGTACGCTAATATATCGTGAGATCGCCCGAAAAATCACTTCCGGTGCTCAAATTCGATGACTAATATCAATCCACCCATACAAGAAAATTCTAGAACACACGACATTGTTCTTCATGCACTCGCAAATTGTATAAAAGCACGAAATGAAATCAACCGAATCACTTGTGTCCAGTATTGCGCAATAGTTACTCAACTGTTCAGTTCAACTCAACTTCAGGTAAGCTTTTATTATTTGTAATATGTTCGCTTAATTAAAAACGTAGCGAAATGTGGAATTCGCTTCTGCACTCTTGACATTCCAGAACATTTTTAAAATTTATTAACCATAATAATTTGTTGAATTTTCTTCCATTTTAACACGTAAACAAAGCGCATCCAGAATGTTTTGTAGAGGGGAGTCAAACTCAAAAAATATATAGAGCCCAAAATATTTGGTGATAAATATTTTCGTGAGACGTTCTATGGATGTTCTAAAAAATATTTTCCAAAATTTTATCACCTAAAAAATAAATATTTGGTCATATGTTTTCACCTAAAAATCCCCCTCTAATTATTATATTATTTCTATATATTATATTAATATATATATATATATAATATATATATAAACAAACAAACAAATCAACTTAATACCTTTTTATATCTGTTTCAGAAGCAATATAATGTCACACAAGAAAAGTGATACTACCATACAGAAGAACAAGGATATCTGGACCAATAATCTGGTGAGATTCCAGCAGTCACATAGAAGAAGAGGAAGTGTGCCTTTAGAAGAATATTCACTAGAAGAAAAATGCAGAATGCCACTCCAAATCCAAATCATTGGACGGTACCAGTTTCTTGGAACAGAAATCAAAGGAAGAAAGGAGCGAATAGTGGAAATTTCCAAAGAAGTTACAAAATTATGGAAGAATAAATTGAATTTTCCGCATGTGTCAGATCAAGTAATACGAGCAAAGCTTGACAAGGTAATGAAGACTTATGATGAATGTGTCAGGAGGGGAAAATATGATGCCCTGAATGAACTTTTTGATATCACTAAAGTAAATGGCCAATGGTTATCCTCGGAAGACAAACGACTGTACCACCTTCAAGTGGAAAGCAAAGGAGAAGTGGGGTACTCTACAGGTCAAGTTGCAAGTGAAGAAACGATTCACCCTTCAAAGAGACGAAAATTGCCTGCTGAATCAGCATCAACATCTTACAATCATGTATCTGGTGGTAGTGGTACTGAATCTGAAGAGAGCGAGCATGAAGATGAAGATGAGAGTATACTCCACCAACCAGAAGACATAACAAAAGTAAAGTTGCAACCAACTTGGTGACATCCACAGGAGTATCAACAAGTAAAGCCGCTAAAATATGCAAACAGTTGTCACTTGAGGTATTGACATTCCAACACCAAGTCAAGCAGCAATTTACAAGTCAGCATACAAGAGGCTGCTAAATTGAAGGAGGAAATGATTGAAAATTTACAGATGGAAGAGTGGTCTTTACATTTTGATGGAAAGCGCATTGAGGAAAATGAGTATCAAGTAGTGGTACTTAAAAATGAAAGAACCTAAGTAAAATTGGATGCATTGCGTCTGAAAGATGGCAAGGCTGAAACTATTGCTGAAGGAATTGCAAAATTTATTGATGAATACACCTTATGAAATGCAATAAAGATGATCGTTGCTGATACAACAAGTGTTAACACTGGGAAAAAGAGTGGAGTTGTTGTCAAATTGCAACGAATGTTCTCAGAGAAGGGTATCTGCAAACCACAATTTATCAGTTGTCAGCATCACATTCTGGACAGGATTCTCCGTTTGGTAATGGACGAAGATCTTGGTGCTAAACCAGTTCTCCAAACATCGAATATCCATTTGTATCCCAACTGGTGAAGAATTATGAGGAACTAAAGGCACAGTTTGTTAATGGAACAGAAGAGGTCCTCGAGAAATCAGGATGGAGAGATGATATTAAGTTTTTGTACCATCTAACACGGGTGTTTAGATTCTTTGAAGAAAAAGGGAATTTTCCTTTGATTAACTTTCAGAAAATTCCAAACATCAGCAATGCGAGGTGGCATTCAAGAGCCATTCTAGCTAACCTTGCATTTATTCTTATACCTACAACAAGGAAGACTTTGGAGAAGGTATGCAGATTCATTTCATACAACTGGGCAGAATATTGGTTTACTAATCAGAGTACAATGAAAATGACTTCAAGAACTTGTCAGAAATATTGAAACCTTACAAAAAAGCATTGAACTCATTGGAAAATCACTGGAAGCAGGAGCCATCCCCACTCAAGATACCAAGAAGTAATCAGTGTGCAGAACGTGCAATCAAAGTTATGCAGGAACTGTATGCTGCCTGCAGAAACAAAAACAAACTGCAACTTCGGTTTATTCTAAGCAATAAGCAGTAATATATGTACAAGTATTATAACGATTATGTTGTGAGTTCTTTATTATATTACATGGAATATGCAATAAAGTTACGTATGCAATAATCGATTTTTTGATTTCGGGGTGACCTTTTCTAAAAAGATATTAAAATGAAAGTTCATTTCTTTGTTTTTAGGCAAACGTTCATCGAATTAAAGTACAGGAATATTAGGTTGTAAAAATGTTATAACCCTATATATATATATATATATATATATATATATATATATATATATATATATATATATATATATATATATATATATATATATATTAACGCAGCCAAAAATTTGACAAAGGGAGAGTTTGAATTCCAATATTAATAATTTCAAATGCCTGAATGAAATTGATTTATTTGTGGTGTCTCTGGAAGAGTCAGTGGAGGTCATTCACCCCGGATAATCCCCTCGGCTACACCTTTGCATATATACTGTATGTATATATGTGTGTGTGTGTGTGTGTGTGTGTGTGTGTATATATATATATATATATATATATATATATATATATATATATATATGTGTGTGTGTGTGTGTGTGTGTGTGTGGTGTATATATATATATATATATATATATATATATATATATATATATATATATATATATATTTATATATGTGTGTGTGTATATATATATATATATATATATATATATATATATATATATATATATATATATATATATATATATATGTAAAGAACGACGCTTTGTATAGGAGAATCATCCGCGCAAGATGAGAGCGAAAGAACGAAACAAATGAAAAAATGAGGTACCCACCCGGGAATCGAACCCGGGATCTTCCGATTGCCGGTCAGATATGATAACCACTACACCACAGGCCTCACCCAAACAAATGCCGTAATTCCTCTACATACGCGCAGAAACCAATGCCCCAAAGGGGCACCTCCCTCTCATTTGTTTCGTTCTTTCGCTCTCATCTTGCGCGGATGATTCTCCTATACAAAGCGTCGTTCTTTACGTTAATTATACTGCGTGTTTGCAGTTATAATGTATATATATATATATATATATATATATATATATATAAGGAGTGCATACTGCAAAGTAACTGCATACATATATATAACTATGTACGTATGTATGTATAAAAAAGATTATCTGTATCCCTGTTTTCTGGTCTCCTGTTTCAAATACTATTTGAAACGTGAAATACTTGTGTGCATTATTTGATCAGGAGCAAAGTGAGCGCATATACAATAAGCGGACACTGGAAAATCAAAGTGTTTTAAGTACAGCTGCAAGAAGTTGATAAATTACATGCTCACCTCGCTCTCTGGGCATCATCAGGGTTATCAACAACCCCTGTGTTTTCGGGGAGGTAGAACCTATCCTGAGAAGTCCTTGATGATCCTTGAGAATCACTGGAAGAGGCGAGGGAGTACTGAGATGAACTCAGCCCTGAGCTGGCTGAAGGAGAGAAGTTTGAGGGGGAATTTACATTGGAGTGGGGCTCGGCGCTTTCCCGAGATTCTTGGAGTCTTTCAAGTTCTTCCTTGAGAGATCGCAATGATTCATCTCGACGCGCTACTGTTTGTCGCAATGTGTCCACCTCTTCTCGACACTGAAAGTTTGAAAATTACCATATATATATATATATATTATATATATATATATAAAATTTTAACGTAATCCTGTTAAATCCAATTTGATTAACTGCTTAAGAATTTAATCCCCCCCCCCCAAAAATTCTAAACTTCTCAAATTTACTTACATACAAAGTCAGTAATTAGTAATTAACATTTAATTAACTTAACACACTCCTATAAATCTTTACTTAAGCCTTTAATTAAATCATGTTTATTCATCCTTCCTGTTAAATCTAATTTAACCTATTAATCTCCTTCCTATTAATCCTAATTTAACCCTATTGATCTTTAATCATGTCTATTAATCTTCTTCCTATTTGTCCTAATATAACCCCATTGATCTTAAATCATATCTTTTAATCCTAACTTGGTGGTATTTCTCCTAATTTCTTCCTATTAATCCTAATTTCAACCTATTAATCCAAACTTCTTCGGAGCTATTGAAGAATAAGGACCCCAGCCTTCTTTAGTTAGGCTTATAAGGCTAACTAACGAAAATATCACGACCTAACCTAACCAATCGTTAGGTTAACTGTACGCCCTTGACGATTGGTTAGGTTAGGTCATGATATTTTCGTTAGTTAGCCTTATAAAGCTAACTAAAGAAGGCTGGGGTCCAGATTCTTTAATAGCTCCACTTCTTCCTATTAATTCTAATAATTTAACTCCGTGCCATTATTCCTAATTAATTAAAATATATTTATTTTAACGGCTCCTTATTTTAATCCTATTTTTTCTATTAATTCTAATTTAATTGCATAAACCTTAAATTATTTTAATTAATCTCGACATAATCCAATTAATCCCACAACTTTTTACTATTAATTTTTACTTCCTCGCCTCGATCCTAATTTAATTCTGTTGATCTTAACTTAATCCTATTACTCCTAACTTAGTCCTATTAGTCATTTACTGTAACTTCACCAAAATTAATCACCTAACTTAATCCTATTAATTATCTAACTTTGCACCAAAGGTAATCACCTAACTTAATTTTAGAGTAAAAACTGTAATATTTAGAAGGGGGATTGAGACGGACCTGCGTAACAGTGGCTGCGTATTCGCTGATTTGGTCTTTGAGGTTCGTTTCGACGTATTCGTGGTGTTTGGTGATAATTACTCGTGCTTCCTCCACCGCTTGGAATTTGTCCGACTCCAGTTCTTCGCGCAACCGTTCTGCGCATGTACAAATTCAATTAAAATATTACACGCATACTACTACTACTGCTACTACTACTACTAATAATAATAATAATAATAATAATAATAATAATAATAATAAATAATAATGAATGAACGAATGAAAGAGAAAGGAATATAGATAGACAGATAGATAGAACAATATTATAATATATGTATAAAGACGTACCCATACTGAGTCGGTGTTGCTGTTGCAAATGTTGCATTTGGCTTTTGTGCTCTTTCTGGAGCTCACCCAAGAGGTCAATACCAGCTTGGGCATCTCGTGTCGCGAGTCTTGCCTCAAGCTCATGGATCCGGTCCTCCCAATCGACTCTGAACCGCTCTGCCGAGGAAAACATTAGTTCAAATAATGATCACAATAATTGGGTTTCAAATTAATTGTAAATAATATACATGGATCATCAAAAATCTCATTTCCCAACGATTTGGGGTGAGAAGGAGGGAAAACAACCAGGTTGTAAAATACAGAAGTCATTGAAGAAGAAAAGAGGCAGAGTAAAGCGTACACATCCGTTCACACAGGCACCCTGGGGGACCAGCAACCCTACCCCAACACATGGCAAAATTCCACACTTACCTTACAAACTTCTAACAAACCTATTCTACTCCAATTGACGTTTCATTTATTTATTCTCAAACTTTCTTAGTTTTATTCCTGCACTTCCGCACTAACTTCCGCACTTCCTCACTTCCGCACTTCCGCACTTCCTTTCAGAGCAACTTTCTACAAAATTTTCCTTCTTCCTTCTTCCAAATTGATTATTTACTCTGTTTCTGCTGCCGCTGTAGTCTTTTCACACATCTCTTGCACTTTTCATACACCCACTTTCTTCTTCAACTTTCTTCTCTATCACGATCACCCTAAACACACACACACACACACACACACAACATCCATATCCTCCTTTTATCCTCAACCGCTGATGCAACCTCGGTATTCCACCAAGCTCTTGCCTTCTTCTTTGAACCTGTCTTAGGCATCCCAACACATTCCTACTCAAACATTCCTGGTACACATTCCACATCTCACTTCTAAGCATTAGCGTTTCAACTTTTAAGCTCAATTCATCCTTTACCCTTTTACTACACTTATCCTCAACCTTCTCTCATAGTTCAATTTTAATTATGAGTATAAATTAGTTACATTTTTTTAGTTTTCAATTATTAATTATGAATACAAAATAATTATAATTAATTTTAAGTAAGTACAATAATTAGACTTTGTTTTCAATTTTTTTTGATACTATATATAAAATACATAAATACAAAGGAATGGCTAGGAAAAGTGAAAAACTTTATATATATATATATATATTATATATATATTATATATATATATATATTAGGGTGTTTCACCCTTATAAGGGTTGAATTTTTAATTTTTTTTAAAGTCTCACCCTCTCAAAATATTCGATTAGTTGTCTAAACTGATGTTATGGAATTTTGTGAAGTTTAATGAACATCTTAAGGTGCCTCATGCCTTGTAAAGTTTGGCTTGCTTGGGTAAAATCTATAAATAACAACTACATTCATAACAAGACGATTATTTTAAAATCTGACAAACTTGAGAAATTAATAACTATTTATTTTCAGCATTATATGCCGTTATTTAGTTATTTTATATTCAAATTCATTATTTATAAATGTAATATTAGGTACGTAAAGCTTAAGGAATGTTCTCGAAATTTTTATTTTTTTATTTAATTGAGCACATAAAATTATTTTGTAGTATTGTTGGAAATTAGTTTGTTGGAATTGTGTTTTGCTCTTTAACTTGTCACTAGTTGACCCACCAACACTGTACATTTCTTAAGTTAATAAAAATAAACTAAATAGAAACAGTTATGAAACAGTAACAGTATGTTGATAACTTTCATATAATTCTTTTGTTTCAGATTCATGGCAGCTAGGCAAAAAAGACAAGAAATTTTTCTTATAGGGAGCAGTCTCACTCACAGTATCAGGGGATCTAAGTTACCATGTATTGGAGATGTCCTGAAGCGATTTTATTACTTCCATCGGGAAGAGAATGACACAATTAAAGAAGCAGCCAACAAAACTTTTGATGAAATATTGCTATTCTGGAACAAAGCCAGAATCCCAACTAGACCCAAACAAAATGTTATTACAAAAATTGAAGGTTTGTATGCCACACGGAAGCAGCTACAAAAGAATAAAACTAGAAGTTCTACTACAGAAAACAAGAAAAAGAAGATTTTATCAGCACTTTCCCAAATCTATTTGATATAGCTCACGCTGATGCAGCAAAACTGATCCAGAACCCGAGGACCTTCAGTTCTTGCAAGCTCAAAGAGAGCCTGGACGACGGGGAACTATGGCTGGAATAGACAAGGTAACAATGGAGAAGGAAAGGCGACGTTTTGAAAGAGTAGCAAATGAAGAAAAGAGAAAACAAAGATGCAAGAAAGAAATAGCAAGCACATCAAAAACTGTGGATTCGACTAAAACAAGTGATTCTACTAAATCAGATACAGAGAGTTCCTCCTCTTCTCATGATTCTGATTGCTTGCCAACTGTTGGAGGTACAACTGGGGGAACTTCAATTGCAAAAAAACAAAAGTCCATCATGACTCCAGACCTCTGCGCCACTCTAGACAGAACTTTCATGAGTGATAGGGAGGCTGTTCATCTCCTAACGTCACTAATAAGGAGTCAAGTGATTCAGCGTCCTGAGATTTCCGTCAGCCATTCAACGGTATACAGAGCCAGAAAGAAGCACACCGCCTAGAAGCTGCAATACAGCATGAAAAGAAAAATTAAAGAATCCTTGGTCAATAAGGTGCTTGTTGTTCACTGGGATGGAAAAATTATGCTTGATTTGACTGTGTAAAGAAAAGGTAGATAGACTGCCAATTATTGTATCTGGTGATGGTGTCGAAGAAATACTTGCCATTCCAAAAATTTCATCTGGAAACTGGTGTTGCTCAAGCTGATGCGGTGGTTTCTACATTACGAAATTTCAATCTTCAAGACTCGGTGAATGACATGAGCTTTGATACAACACCCGTCAAATACGGGTGGACGTGGTGGTGCATGCATCCTTATCGAAAATAAACTTGGAAGGGAGTTGTTGAATCTTGCATGTCGTCACCATATATTCGAACTTCAAGTCGAAAAGGCCTACACTTTCTGATGGGATTATCTACAGGACCAGAAATCCTGTTGTTTAAGAGATTTAAGGAAAGCTGGAAATCCCTTGATCTCTCATCTTTCACACCCCTTTAAGGGGAGCTGGAAGATGCAAAATGTCACTCAGTTGATTTCTTTTGCTACAACAATACTTAAAGATGAGCAACCAAGAGAAGATTACCGGGAACTGCTGGAGCTGTGGATTATAGTTCTAGGTGAAACTCCGCCAAGAGGTATTAAATTCAAAAGGCCTGGAGCCATACACAGAGCAAGATGGATGTCAAAGCTCATTTATGCCATCAAATTATTTCTTTTCCGACATCAAATGAATATAACTGCCAGAGAAATAAGAGGAATCACGAGGTTTGTGATTTTGTTGTCCGTGTGTATCTGGTAGCCTGGTTCACTGCTCCATTGGGAATCTCCTCTCCTCGTCTAGATCTAGCATATATGGCAAGGCTCAATGAATTCCATGATCGTGAGCTTGCGGAAGCAGTTCTCAATGTTTTCAAAAGACACTTGTGGTACTTAGGAGAAGAGTTGGTTGCTTTCAGCTTCTTTGACGATGAGGTGGACATTCGCGAAAAAAAGGAAATGGTAATTGCATTGAAAATCGTGAAAAAGGTAGGCGTCTTAAGGCATCTATTGATGGAACATGGAAACCCTTACATCATTACGTTACAACAGCAACAAAGAAGTTCTTCAGCAAACTGAACCTTGATCTAACCTTTCTGAAGAACGATCCAGCTTTATGGGAAGAGGATGAAAATTACAAAGTAGCAAAAAAAATTGTTGGTTCTTTACAAGTCGTGAACGATACAGCTGCAGCGGAGAGAGCTGTAGCTCTCGGTGAGCTCTCCTCGGGGAAATTGACAAAAGATGAGAAGCAGTACCAATGTCTCATCCAATGTGTGAAGCAACACCGGAAATTGTTTCCAAACGTCAAGAAGTCAACTGTATTGTGATAGTCATTACATTTGAGAAATACCGCTATCTGAAATATCTTAATAAAACAAAAACAGTAATTTTAACATTCATGAATAATACTATCTTGGAAAAAACTTTGGCTCTCTTGAGGCACCTTTTATTTTTGTTGTATTGTAATGAAAGTTTATAATTTTTAGTTTTGTATGAAATGGAATAATTTAAATGATGAGAGAATAAATTTTTAAAATTTCATTTTTGGAACACCCCAATATATATATATATATATATATATATATATATATATATATATATATATATATATATAGTCAACTTCAGCGTCTTCTTCCGCAAAGTATTAAAATAAAATTTTATATATATATAATATATATAGTAAGTCCCGGTAATCCGACCCCACGATATTCCGACGAACTTAATGATTAATAACCTGTTTGTATTTGTTTCATATGGAAAAAAATTTTTAGTGTAAAGATGGTACCGTTAACATGCCGACCCCTTTCATCGTTGAAAGAACAACTTAATAGATAATCTGGTGAGTTGTTACATAATTTACATGTATTTTACTGATTTAGATTTATTTTATACTTTGTTTAAAGTTTTGTTATTATAGTAATATCAATAATAATAATAATAATAATGATAATGATAATGATAATAATAATAATAATAATAATAATAATAATAATATAAATGGTTTAGAATCAGAGTATTAGTAAGTTTATTGAAAGTGTCAAAACAATAATAGGATTTTCGTAATAAAGTGAAAAATTCATGATAGCTTAAGGGGAGCCCCCACTATTCCGAATTTTCGACTATTCCGACCCCTTCTACCCCCACATTAAGTCGGATTAGCGAAGATTTACTGTATATATATATATATATATATAATATATATATCGTAAAGAACGACGCTTTGTATAGGAGAATATTCCGCGCAAGACGAGAGCGAAAGAACGAAACAAATGAAAAATGAGGTAACCACCCGGGAATCGAACCCGGGATCTTCCGATTGCCGGTCAGATATGATAACCATTACACCACGGGCCTCACTGTGAGGCCCGTGGTGTAATGGTTATCATATCTGACCGGCAATCGGAAGATCCCGGGTTCGATTCCCGGGTGGTTACCTCATTTTTTCATTTGTTTCGTTCTTTCGCTCTCGTCTTGCGCGGAATATTCTCCTATACAAAGCGTCGTTCTTTACGTTAATTATACTGCGTGTTTGCAATTATTATGTGTATATATTATATATATATATACACACCTTGGTTAACTTTAGTTTCGTTTCCACTCGACCGGTTTATCTGATGAAGGTAAAGCTTGTTGCTCCACCTTATATATATATATATATATTAATAACGAGAGAGAGAGAGAGAGAGAGAGTGTATGAACTCTCTTTAAGTACAACTGTATGAAAACAAAATTATATTAGGTATATCGGCACTTAGGCATCTTTCTTAAACAAGTTAACCCTCTAAATGAAGATCCCCACCCCCTCCCTTTTTCCTCGATCGTTGTTCCCCAAATCTTTTTCTACTTAAAAAAAATTATAATAATAATAAATAAATAAAAGATTATATATATATATATATATATGTGTGTGTGTGTGTGTGTGTGTGTGTAGCAAATTTACATATGTACTCAAATACCTTCCATTTGCGTCCATCACCATCTATTAACGAAATTATGCCCCATAATTTATATAATTTAATATCCGTAACCCCTGTTGACAACCCCATTAATGGCTTTCCCCCAATACCCTAACGGCACCCAGACCCCAAAACTATTAAAGCACGGTAAAGCCCACACACAGAAACACCTTTATAATGACGACAAAAAATTTAATAAATCCAACAGTTATCCAGTCCAAGAAATTGAGTTTGATGAAAGAGAAAAATGGTCGGTCGTGTGTATATATACGTTGGTATATATTTTGACATTTGGTCATTGCTGTAAACTCGTATTTGAAGGGAATTTTCTTGTCAATTTTTGTTCATTAAATCTTCGTCGTTAAGTGAAGAAGGGGTTACCTGTAATACCCCCGAAGCCTTAGTATTGACGCTATTGCATGGTATTAGCATTAGAGCCGCGCGAAATAACGTATAACACACACACGCGCACACACACACACACACACACACACACACACACACACACACACATATATATATATATATATATATATATATATATATATATATATATATATTGTTACGTGTATATGATATGTATGTGTGTATATATATATAATATATAATATATACTATGTGTGTGTATATAGTCATACACAGAAGTGCTGTTCCAACAACTCGTGTACAGTTTCGGAAAAAAGTTCGCCCAGAAAACCTAAATTTCTAAAAAAAAAAAATAAAAAATTACTAATTGGTAATACTCTGTTTTTATTCAGGTATTTTATTGTTTTTCTTACGGTAATAAAAATTTCAAAACCAAACCCAATTATCACTAATTAGTAATTTCTTAATGTATTTTTAAAAAAAAAAAATTCCGAAACTTGTGTATATACAAACTAATTGGTGTGGACCGTTAAACACTTATATATTATAAAAAAAGTGTTTTATTACTGAAAGATTCGTAAAATGAACACTACCGCTCATAAAGTTAATTAACATTAGCTAGAGATTCCTTATAAAAGCATAATATTAATAACAGTAATAACCATTAATATACAACCAACCGAATTAATATTTATTATAATAAAATATTTATAATTTGAACAAAAAAATAATTAAATTAATTAACGTTATCTACAAAAAATAAGAGATATAAAATTCTAACTTTTTTTACAAATTAAATCTGAAAAGAGTTAAAACCCAATTTCAAAATATCTCCTTCATTTTCATTTCAGGGAATTGGCTTTTAAATGGAACTTATTTCACCAAATTGAACGTTATCTTATCAATACCGACGAGCAAAATTGAGGAAAGAAAATATATAGCAGGTTTTTGGTGTTTTTTTTATATGTTTTTTAAAATCTGTGTAAATCCTTTTTGATACTTTGTATTTTCAAATTAGGTTTTTTAGGTTTTTTTTTTTTTATATCAGTGTACTTAGATCTGTATAAAAGTATTTTGTATATTTTGGAACTGCATGAAGACACGCCATACTCGTACAGTACAGACGTCTGCGTTAAAATATTTTGTACATTTTAGTTCTAAGTAAACATTTTTTTTAGATTACAAAAACACTGGTACATTTAAGAAGATACTGTGAGTTTAAGACGACACTGTGTATTTAAGACGACACTGTACATTTAAGAAGACACTGCGTATTTAAATTCGTATTCATACATGAATAAAGCTTTCACTGTATTTAGATGTGTGAATTCGGTGTCTTTTACCATGTATATACACATCACCTGATGTTCACAGACGTATATAAAACCTTTGGTATTTTTTAAGATGTCTGTAAAGTAGTTGAAAATGGACAGACAATGAGACAAACCTCTCTTACGAATAAATATGTCACGTGATTACACAAAACTTTAAAAAGTTTTTTATGTGACAAGACAAGAGAAAAAAGAAACACACACACACACACACACACACACACACACATATATATATATATATATTGGGTCGGCAAAAAAAAAAGGGAGGCCTTTTAAATCCTTCATATCTCGGCAAATACAATGCATAGAACCATGAAATTTTAGTATGTTAGCACTAGGTAATTTTATGGTTTGTATGCCTTCTTTTAGCATTTTAGCTGAGAAATTGGATTTATGGCGAATATTCCAGAAAAATCTTGCTAATCATAGGTTCAAGTTGATAAATTAAAGCGATTTTAATTAACGAATAAAGCCATAGATGAGTTCTATCCTAGATTGAAAAAGGTCATAGAAGTTCGTGGTAAACATATCGAGCAGTTTTTTTAACATCAAGGTGGCACCATAATGTGAGTACTTTGTAACTTTTTATCTGCACATACAATGCAGTAGTAGTGTAAATGGAGAATTTCCAATAGCATAAAGAAGTGTTCAATAAATCCGTAATTTTCATTAAGTTTCTTTGAAATCCTCTCACCGTATAGGAAATTTACTTAGTTGTGGGGTGTGAAAAAAATATTGAAATCTGACCATAACTTTGGATTTTACAGCCAAAGTTCGAGGTCTCCTTTTTTTTGGCCACCCGATATATATATATATATATATATATATATATATATATATATATATATATATATAATATATATATATATGCATTATGGTGTGTGTGTGTGTGTGTGTGTGTGTGTGTGGTGCATAAAAGTTAAAAAAACCAGCTTTATCTGAAGAGAAATGAACGCAAGTAAGATGAATGAAGATGATGAAAGACCTTTGGGGGTTAACGAAAATAAAAGTTTGCAAAAGGAGTGATTAATTCTCACAAATGTTACAGCGTAAAATTAATAAGAGAAAGGAAATAACAGAAAGGCAGATGAAGTGCAAAGCTTAAAACTCCAAATTCTCTTAACATGGCACTGTGTGGCCCTCACGAAATCATATATATATAGGGCCCCTGTGTATATGTATATATATATATATATATATATAATTTTTTAGCATATGCAACGACTTTATAAACTGAATGCCAAATTTTAATTGGAAATTAAGCTAGATTGGAAGTTATATCTATAAATCCAGTAATTTCGATCAATCTGATCACGCTCAATCCATGTATCCACAAAAATAGATTGCATTCGTTCCTATAATCAATTAACACTGAATAATTATGTATATTATCGCTTTGGAATGTAAACAGATTAATTTTTTTAATGTTCAATTTATTATATATTTGTTTTAATTGTTTGAAATCTAAAATTTTGTCAAATTATTTGCTTTTTATTTCGTCAATCAAATTGTTTAATTGTTCAGTATTTAAAATATTTCAACATTCTCTAATTTGGATCTTGCGTCTTCCCACATATTGCGTACAATTATTATTATTATTATTATTATTATTATATATATATTATTATTATTACTGTTATTATTTATGAAAGAGGAAAAACTAAATTAACCCTTTAACGCCGAACATTTTTGTAGGGTTAAGTCTAAATGCGTGTATTTGAAACGGTACGTATTCGACCCAGTCGGCGTTAGAGGATTAAACAAACTGTAGTATTTGTTATTAGCTGTAGGTAGAAATATAATACAAAATTATTGAGGAAAAATAGTTGTAAATAGATTATTAGTTTTGCAGGATCTATTTGAAAGATGTGAGTCGGTCCGTTATCCTACGAATGAGGCGTCTTGCGGAAGAGTGAAGGCAGGAAGTCAGAGATAGGATACGAGAGATAGGAACATATAGGAATATCATGTTCCTTGTGGACGCAATTTCACCTTTTTTTTGAGTATTTGTTTAGAGTTTAATCCTGTTTTTCTTGACAATTCCTGTAAATACTCTTATTGTTTTGCTTATTCACTGTTCGTGTAGTCCAATTATCATGTAGTATCATGAAGGAAGACGAATTTAACAATAGACATACAATCTAACGCCAGAGGACAGAGGTAGGACGCTCGACGGGTCTAAACTACTATACCAACAAGTTGTATCCCAGACATTTTGAGGTAAATGTCAGAATCTAACATTGGTGATAAACAGTAGAGGTGGGACTTGAGCATCAACATCGACACGGTTTTTAACCGAATTTAACATAACACTAATATTACTTATATCATATTTATATCAATATTTCCTTATTTTAAAATCTATATAAAGGTTACAGTAGGAGTTAGTGCCCCAGATTTCTCTAAAGCTATATTCAAATCTGAGTACGCATTCATGGTCTTCTTTGATGGTGGGGGGGGGGGGGGTAGGAGGTGCCCAGATTTTACAGTGGTACCCGTGAGTAAAAAAGTAGGAAGTCATAGCATACAAAAACAGAAATACAGTCTCACTTTTGAATGATACAAGAATTATACTCAACCCAAGAAGTTCCCCAAACGATATAAAGTTAACACAATAATTTATCAAACATAAAGAAGATATAAACAGACAGACAGACAGATAAGTAAATAAATAGATAGATAGATAGATAGATAAATGACTAACCCATTTCATCTCTGTGTTTTTCTTCTAGCTGTTGTTGTTTATCGTAAGACGATTCGTTAAGCCTTTGTAACTTCATCCTCAGGTCCCAAATATCCCTATCCGACGTTGTCCGTAGACCTTCCATTTCTTTGTGATAGTAAGCGTCCTTGTCCGTTAAACTGTCCTTTAGAGTCGAGATCTTTAAGGAAAAAGAGACAATTAACTTAAACAGATTTAGTACTTACAGAAAAGTAAACACTAACTATAATTACTGTAATTTGCCCTGAAAAATAACCCTTTATTTACTTATAAAAAAAAATGAGACCCCAAAATACCTCCTTGTAAAATTCATTAATTTGTCTTGTTGACATTTAATTATTATAAAGAAAATGTGGAAATGTATTTGTGCTAATTTGGTTTATTTTTGTGTCAGTATTATAACTGATGTTACTATCATTCATTTCTCTTATGTCTGTCTCTTGAGGAATACACGTGTGACCTTGCCATTTGAATCTTCTTCTTCTTCTTTCTCTTCGCCCGTTCCCGCCTCTATGCGGGGTCGGCGTTTCTGACCAGCCTCCTCCACACAGCCCGGTCCTGGGCTTCTTCCTCCGACAAACCCTTCTCCCTCAAATCGTCCCTCACCTTCTCCATCCACCTTCGCTTCGGTCTGCCTCTCTTTCTCCTGCCATGCACCTCCATATTCATCGTTCTCTTACCTACATAATCTTCGTCCCCTCTCATCACATGTCCATACCATTTCAGTCTACTTTCTTGTATCTTCCTCGAGATTTCTCCAACCTTTGTTGTGCCCCTTATCCTTTCATTCCTTACTCTATCCAACCTTGTCACTCCGCACATCCATCTCAGCATTCTCATCTCCGTTACATCTAGTCTTTTCTCATGATCTTTCTTTATAGCCCAAGACTCAGCCCCGTACATCATAGCCGGTCTTACCACAGTCTTATACACCTTTCCCTTAACCCTTGCGCCTATTCTTCGGTCACACAACACCCCTGAAACTTTCTTCCAATTTTTCCAACCAGATTGCACTCTGTGTGTTATTTCTGTGTCCAGCTCACCGTCCTCAGCCACTGTCGTTCCCAAGTACGTAAACTTACTTACTCTCTTTAACCTCGCTCCCTCTAAACTAATTTCTGAGTCTTGATTTTCGTAGAACCTCAGGTACTCCGTTTTCTTTCTGCTGATTTTCAACCCTCTGTCTTCAAAAGCCCTCCTCCATTCCTCCAATTTTCTTTCTACTACTTCTCTCCTGTTGCTGCACAGAACAATATCGTCTGCAAAGAGCATACACCAAGGGGATTGATCTTTATCCCCTGGGCCAACACATCCATAATCAAAACAAAAAGGTACGGGCTCAAGAAGATCCCTGATGTAGACCAACCCTCACGGGGAACCATTCCGTTACACCTACACTACTCCTAACCTGGGTCCTTGCTCCTTCATACATACTTTGCACCAACCTAACGTACTTCTCCGGCACACCTTTCTCTCTCATACACCTCCAAACCTCCTGGCGTGGCACTCTATCATATGCTTTCTCTAGGTCGATGAAAACCATGTGCAGTCCCTTTGTCGCTCCCGGTGTTTCTCCATCAACTGCCTCAGTGCAAAAATCGCATCAGTTGTTCCCCTACCTGGCATAAAACCCAACTGCTCTTCCCCCACGGTTGTCTCTTTCTTAACCTTTTCTCTATAATCCTTTCCCAAACCTTCATCGTGTGTGACATAAGCTTTATTCCCCTATAATTTCACAATCCTTGCTGTCCCCCTTCTCTTTGTAGATAGGTACGAGTGTACTATCCCCCCACTCCTCCGGCATTTCCTCTTGTTCATATATCTTCTGCATCAGATCCCACAATAGATCTATGCCCTCATCTCCCAAACAATTCCACGCCTCCACTGGTATCCCATCCGGTCCCAATGCCTTCCCCTTCTTCATTCCTTTCAACGCACCTTCACCTCCTCCCTACTCACTCCTGAAGTTAACCCTTGATTTGGGACACCATCTTCAAAAATAACCCTTGGGTTTTCCTCATTTAACAGATGTTCAAAATAACTCTTCCATCTATCCATGATTTTATCCTGATCCTTTAAGACCACTCCCTGCCCATCCTTTACCTGTTTAATTTGAGTAAAATCTTTACTCGCCTTATCCCTAGCCTTCGCTATTCTAAGGATCTTTCTCTCTCCCGCCGGTGTCTCCAACTCTTTATATACTTCATCCATCGCCTGCGCCTTGGCTCTTGCCATTTGAATAAAAGGAAATATTTTACGTAATAATTATATAAATGATATTGAGTTTCTTCCTTTTATTAATTATACATTCTTACTTGTAATTTGCAAACCTCATTTATTTCTTAAACTCGATGAACTATAGCATTAAGAGAGAGAGAGAGAGAGAGAGAGAGAGAGAGAGAGAGAGAGAGAGAGAATTTATGGGCAAAGTAATGCACTGTTTTCGGCGTAAAGTCAGACAATGTATAATATATTTAGTAAATTTTAATCGCATAATTTTCCTTTCCTAACCGGGTATAGTTTCCAATTTACTTTTAGTTTTACGGAAGGGATTATAATAGGGGTATAAGTACCGATTTTGTTTTATGTACTGTTAAGGTAAGAAAACTATACCCTAATAGGGTATAGCAATAATTTCCCACTATACTGTTCTCTTTCTAACAGGGCATAGCTCCTCCAACCTTTTTGGTCATCTCCTCCTGGCTGAGTTCCCGGGACTTCTTTAACGCCTGTATTTCCTGTTCTTTTTGTACCTTCATCGACTCCACCGCAAGGTGCTTCTCCTCCGAGTGAAGGTCATCCAACTCAGACTTCAACCTTGAACACTCGGAACGAAGTTTATCTTCCCACTGAAAATGATAAAAATTATAAAAATTATAAAAGTATTAAAATGCTAAAAATGAAAATGATAAAAATTATAAAAATTGTAAAATTATTAAAATGAAAATGATAAAAATTATAAAAATTATAAAATTATTAAAATGAAAATGATAAAAATTATAAAAATTATAACATGATTAAAATGATAAAAATGAAAATGATAAAAATTATAAAAATTATAAAATTATTAAAATGAAAATGATAAAAATTATAAAAATTATAACATGATTAAAATGATAAAAATTAAAATTATAAAAATTAGAGTCGAAATTCAAGGAAGGTGGAAAAAGAAATGAATATAAAAACTGGAAATGCAGTCTTCAAGTAAAATGAATATGAAAATGAAGAAATTGAAATTGTAAAATGAAAACTGGAAAATGAAAAAAATTGAAACGCCAAATAAAAAAAAAAATAAAAAAATCACAATTTAGACCATTTTTAAAAAAATATTTTAACGCATCGCTTTTCCCTAAATTTGGAAGTGCGAAGTTAATTTTAGCGTTAAACTATATTCTACTATATATTAACACCAAAATTAACGTTATTAACGTTAAAAAGGAACACGTTATAATTTTCACGTTACACATTTTATAGTGTAAGCATAAATGGCCATTTTATCTGTATGTAGACAAAAATACATCTTCAGCTCTAAAATTCAAACAGTGACCCTTTAACACACACACACACACATACACACCACACATACACGCACACACACACACGAAACCACAAAACTTCCTAAAACTTCAATCAAAGGGGCCCAAACAGCCGAACCAAATGGACTAAGCGTTGATGGAACAACCTTCCATTTAAGTATGCAAGAAAAAAATTTCTGGTCTAAGAGATCAAAAGCCTCTCTTTCCCTTGACTTTATATTTCAATTTTGAATACAATATATATAAATAATATATATATATATATATAGATATATATATTATATATATATATAATATATATATATATATATATATAGATATATATATATATATATATATATATATAGGGTGGGGCACGGGAATCAAGTGTTTTTTGAATAGCTAGTAATCGGCCATTAGGAATGGGAGGGGCGTGCGGTAGGTAGCATTCCATTCCTGGGTTCATAGCATTTAACTTTAACTAACACTCACCTTTATCTTTCAGGTGCCATCATGGAGCAGTGGACGTTAGAACACCGCATGTTCGCGTATGATCATTTTGTTAGGAGTGGCGAGTCAGTGACAGCAGTTCAGCGTGCGTTTCGCCGCAGATTCAACATTCATCGAAATGACTCTGTTCCCGCTCGTGACACAATCTTACGTTGGGTAACAATCTTCGAACAGGAGGCTCAATAATGAAAACAAAACCGAAGGGGCCGCAACGCACTGTGCGTACTCCAGAGAACGTTGAAAGGGTCAGACAAGCGATGTTGCAAAGCCCAGGCCGCTCTGCTCGGAGACATTCAGCTGCACTCGGAATCAGCAATCGTACTGTTAGACGGATTTTGCATGAAGAATTACATTTTCACCCATACAAGTTAGCGATGGTGCAGGAATTGAATGTAAACGATTGCCCCCAACGACTGAATTTTGCACAGGAAATGCTTGCACTTTATGAGCAGAATGAAAACATGATGGTGGTAATGAGTGATGAAGCCCATTTCCACCTTAATGGGGCCGTCAACAATCAAAACTGTCGGTATTGGGCTGCTGAAAATCCGCGACAACTCCATGAAAACCGCTGCATAGCCCTAAGGTTACAGTTTGTGCGCGGTGGGAAAGTTTGGCGTCATCGGTCCCTATTTCTTCGAACAAAATGGGTTACCGTTACCATAACATCTGGGCGTTACATTGAGATGGTGAACACCTTTTTCATCCCTGAGTTACGAAGAAGGCGTATTGCTCGTCGACATTTGTGGTTTCAGCAAGATGGGGCCACGCCACACACCGCCAGAGCGTCAAATGGCTGTTCTTCGCCCCCTGTTTCCCAACCAACTCATTTCGAGATTTGGTGACATTGCATGGCCCCCTCGGTCCCCTGACTTGTCCACATGTGACTTCTTTCTATGGGGGTACCTCAAGTCACGTGTCTACGAGGACAAGCCCCGTACATTAGATGCATTGAAGGAAGCGATCCGTCAACAAATCATCCAAATCACAGAGACCTGCTGGAAGAGTGGAGGCCAATTTTCGTAAACGCCTTCAACAATGCGTCGACGGCCAAGGACATCATATGCCAGATATAATTTTCGGTACATGATTATTATGACATGAAATGCTATGTTCTTACGAATGTTGTTCTACCATATATTTTCTTTACAAAAATAAATATCATTTTCCTGATTATTCCAAAAACACTTGGTTCCCGTGCCCCACCCTGGTATATACGTAAGTACTTCTCAGAATTGAATGACGAATCATTCCTTTAATACAGGTAATATAAGACACCTTCACTGATACTGATTTTGAAATACCTTCAGTATTAGTGGATCAGATCTTGTTTAGAATTTGAGAGGGACTAGTTGAGCAAGAGTATCAAAAGTATAAAAATTAGCGAGTGAGAATCTGAAAGGAGTCAATTTTCAAAGCGATTTATTCCAAATTCACGACATTCTCATTCTATTCCACGGCTTTTCCATTTTGGTCCAGGTTAAGTTTGATTAGGTTAGGTTAATGTTAGATTAGGTTAAGTTCAGTTACGTTAGTAAATATTAGCGAATCTCATTTGGTTTCTTTACCACGAATGCAAATAAGAGTGACATTTTTTCTCAAATGAA
>JAJOZX010003700.1:337500-370000 GCA_023014485.1 Bathynomus jamesi | reverse complement strand
AATATAATCAACACTGAAAATTTCTATGGTGTGCGACTTTTGCGCCACCCTGTATATTCATCCAGTCACAGAAACCTATTCATTGGATGACATAATCTTAATCCAGGATGTCGTATTATAAGATGATCGTATAAGGTGGTCGTTTCATAAGATGGTCGTTTTATAAGATGGTCACTTTATAAGATGGTCACTTTATAAGATGGTCACTTTATAAGATGGTCACTTTATAAGATGGTCATTTCATGGGAAGGTCTTTCGAGAAGAGATGGACATCTTATATAGAGACCGGCGGTTATTTTGTAAGATTTTTTGTGTCAACGTTCATAATAGCGTTATTTTTTATTTTACAAAATTTACTGCGTCTATTAAAATCGCATATTCTATGCTATATCCGTCATGCTATGCGCAAATGTAGTATGTGAATGTTTAATCCTATATATTGATTATTCCGACACGTTTTATACTTTGAGTAGTGAGTATAGAAAAGAGATTTAGCATTGATTTTTCGTGTATCGAAGTTTCGAAGACTATGCTCAATCCATGCTATGCGCAGGGGATAGTTTGAAGTTTGAATACGTTTCACGCCATACGTATGCTAAGTAAATTGAAAATATTGTGTAAAAAATGACCCAAATCGAATGGAACTCTATGTATTATTTTAAATTCATGCTATACGAAAGAAAAAAACGTGCAAAACAACATTATGTGTTGAACATTATGCGTTCAACATTATGCGTTCAACATTATGCGTTCAACATTATGTGTTCAACATGAACGAAATGCATGACTAATGACGACAAAAAAAGATGAGCAAAAATGAAATTATTTTTGTTGTTGATGAAATCCAATTTTGGATTTTTGGATTATTTCTTTAAACATTTAATTTAACCTTAATTAATTCTCGTGTCACTTTTTGGGGAAAACTATTTTATTTTAAATATTAAAAAAAGTTAATTAAAATAATATTTGAACAATTTTGGAATAACTTTGAATATTTTTTAACTAAGATGGTCGTGTTGTTATGCTAATTACGATTCAATAATTATGTTAATAATAAAAATAATTAACTAACCTAGTTATAAAGAAAAATAATAAAGACAGTATTATTTTCCTTAAATACTGTACAGTAGATGCTACACATATAAAAATTTTGACCCGCTTATTGAGAGCTGTGAACACCTCCGCAGATGACATCACCGTACATTCGTAAGCGTAAAAGATGTCTTTGTGAAATTGTAAAAGCGGCCATTTTGAATTTTCCCTTACTATTGATTCGTTTCAATCAACCACTTACATTCAGTAACGATTTCTGAGCCAACCAATCACAAAGTTATTCGTGGTTTTTTTAATATCAATCACATTTTCAATCATGCTCTTTGAATCAATGGATCACATTTTCATTTTCAATCATGCTTTTTTAATCACTGACTCACATTTTCAATCATGTTTTTTAATCACTGAATCACATTTTCAAGCATGCTTTTTGGACCAATAAATCACATTTTCATTAATTCTTTTTGAATCAATAAATCACATTTTCAATCATACTTTTTGAATCAATGAATCACATTTTCAATCATGTGTTTTTCAATCAAACAATCAATGACATATCTAATCATGCTTTTTGAATCAACGAATAACATTTTCAATCGCGATTTTAATTAACCAACCACATTTTCAATCGAAGACTTTGAATCAAACAAACCACAATCCAATCGCGTTTATTGAAAGAATCAGTTACATTTTCAATCACGACATCAACCATTCACATCGCTAATCATATCGCCTTTTCTAAATCAACCAATCATATTTCCAATCGCGGTTTTGATTAACTAATCACATTTCCAATCGCAGGCTTTGAATCAACCAGTAAGGTTGTCAATCGCGGTTTTTATTAACTAATCACATTTCCAATCGCAGGCTTTGAATCAACCAGTAAGGTTGTCAATCGCGGGTTTTGATTAACCAATGGCTTGTGCTAAAGCTTGAAATTACTTGAAAATTATCGAGTAAGATTTATCACATAAAATAAACGTTGAACGTTGAACAATAACAAGAACGTTGAAATTTCCAAATAGAATCCCAGCAAGAAATGGGACGCTTAGTAAACGTTTTATTAACGTTTAATAAACGTTTTATTGACGTCTTATAAACGTTTTATTAACATTAACTAAATGTCCCAGTTAACCTCAACAATAAAAGTAAACATTTATTTTACTGTTTACGAATGTACAGTAAAAGTATATCTCATCGGACTGTCTCATCATTTGTTTTATACCTGGCGGGACTGAGACCCTGTTTTGAGGCTCCTAATCTCCTCCTCCAGGAGCTTCTCCCTGATCTTCATGTTCTCCATCTCTCTGGCGGAGGCCCTCAGAGCCTTTTGGAACTCGTGGGTCACACCCCTAAGCTGAATGGCCTCCGCTTCGTAGCTTCTTAAGTGTCCCACCTCCAAAAACAAGGTCGTAAAAGGGTAAACAACAAATGTAAACAAGTGACCAGTGTAAACAAGTAACCAATATGAACAAATAAACAAATGTAAACAAGTAACAAATGTCAACACATAAACAAACATAAACAAATAAAACAAACAAAAAACGACAAGAAATAAGCAAATAAAAGCAAATAAATAAAAGTAAACAAATAAAAAAATATAAAAAAATAGACAAATACGTCGTAAACGAGTATAACAAATATAAACAAATGTAAACAAGTAAAAAAAATTAAAAAGTCAATAAACAAATAAAATAAATGTAAAATAAACAATAAATACGATAGTTCACGAAAATGTTGAAGTCTTCAAAATGGAATAAAAAGAAAAGGGAAAAAATGGACACTTTTTCTTATTTTGCAGATTTTGAATTTTTAGAATCTTTTCAACTGAACTTCAAAAAATTTAACCCAAACCTTTAAGTTAACCCGCAAAAGCAAACCGAATAGTAATAATAATCAGTCAGTAGGACCAGAGGCTGGCACAGCGTTCAGGTCAGACGAATGCGACCCACTCCTCTAACTACTGCGTTATTATTACCAACACCATCGGGATTCAAACCCTTGCCCTCAGTGTTTTCACTTTGCTCATAGGGAAACGGCGTTACTCACTGAGCTAAGGGCGCGTGCCCCAAAACCCAAAAAATGCTTTCAATAGGAAAAACAAAAGGTCTCTACATCGGATGAGGAGTAACGAAAATCGATAAAGCTTCAAAGAGAACATGAGTTTTAACCTCGGAAAAAGGCTCAGGTAATGAGGATGACAAGGGATAGATACGTAAAATGGAACTAGTAATAGTAATAGTATCTGCCTATCGTGGAATGAAAATGTTTCATTTACATGATAGTATAATTTTTATAGGTTGTAGTTAAAAAATAAGAGTATATATATTATATATATATATATATATATATATATATATATCAAACTATGTGAGAATTTCTCAAATTTTGTAAGTTATATGTAAACTGTATTATTATATATGTATATATACAGGGTGTTCTACAATTACCTGTAAACTTTTATATGAACGCAATATTTTAACAAAAATTATGCGATATTTAACAATTTTATTTCAAATACAGCAACAATAAAAAAAAAAAAATTGTTTAGTTTAGATGTTCAGTGTTTTGCTTCAATTTGAACACATTGTTCACTATGTCCGACTACTGATCGACAGACATATAAAAGTTTACTAGGTAATTCTAGAACACCCTGTGTGTGTGTGTGTGTGTGTGTGTGTGTGTGTGTGTGTGTGGTTCAAAAACAAGATATACTGTATGATAAATAAAAAAGAATTTTGTGTTTATCTTAAGTAAGAGACATTCATCATAACTACTTCGATATTTTAACTTTTTTTATATTTTTCGATGTTAAATGTTAACTATAATAAAATGTTTCTCTTCCTACATAATCTGTTTATCAATACACGTAATGTTAAATATATATATATATATATAAACTAAATAACCTTAAAAATGTGTACTCCTGCCTCCCTTTCCTCTCTCCCGCCCCCCCAAAAGACACTTCCTGTATTTTTCAAGAATAATTCAGACGATATATATATATATATAATATATATATATATATATATAATATATATATATATATATATATATATATATATTATATTCATACGCAAATAACTTATTTATTATCAGAGCGTTTCCCCTTAACATTTTTAGTCAAAAGGTGTTTACATAAATACGTCAAAACAATTTTTGTTGCCTTTGCAATCCACTAACTGTTGTTAAATGTAATGTTTTGATGGAGAGAACCACGTAACCTGCCAAAATTTATGGTTAATTTTGTTTTATGGTCAATTTTATGTGGCATTTCACGCTCTTAAATTTTCAGGAGAGAAAAGTTTCAACTAATTAGGCGACAGGTGCATGACTCTTGTAGTCGTGTGTGCGTGTGTGTGTGCGTTTACAAATGAAATTTTCGAGTCCGTTAGTATTTACAATTTGAACGCGAAACTAAATCTAGATATTTTAAAATACAGTTAACTTAGAATGTTAAACACCGGGTTTTTAAATGTTTTTAAAACATAAATACATTACCGGAAATGCTTAGTTTGATGGGGAACTAAATAAAATAAATTGAAAATTAAATCTTTCTGTCTGTATGGTCTTTGTTGACCTTGGCAGTTCTTATTTTCAAAATATTTTAAATTTTGGTATTTGTCTCAAGAAACGTAACTCGTAATGGTTGATTTGAATAAACATTAAAGTAAAATTTATTTACTTTTTTTATATATATATTTACTTAGCAAGTAGTGTTTACAAAATAAAAACTAGATAAAATATATAAAAAAGTAATATATATATATATATATATATATATATATATATATATACAGGGTGGGCCGAAAGTCTGGATCCATAGGAAAATATTTATTTTAATACATAAATTACAACAAATGGAAAATACTTAAAATGAATATCAACTTTAACTCGTAAATGCGTATCAGTGATACTGTACAGTAGTTCGTACTCCAGTATAAATACTCAAATACTTTTTTTATTTCAGCCAGAAATGGCTTCGAATCTAACAACAGAAGACCGGGTAGAACTTGTGTTCATGTACGCAAGACAGGGCGCTACACACAGAGAAGTTGCTACCGAATTCAATAGAAATCATCCTGATAAGCATCCAGTAACACATGCGACTGTTGGCAAGTTGTTTAAACGTTTCAAAGAAACAGGAAGTGTACATGATCGACGGCGTTCTGGTCGTCCAAAAAAACTGCAACTGATGAAAATACCTCCGCAATGGTATGTGAAACTTTAACGAATAGTCCAGTAAAGTCAACAAGAAGATTATCAAATGAAACACGCATCTCGAGAACGTCAATTCGAAGAATTATTAAAAATCAAAATTCCATCCCTAAGTGTCTCGATGTCAGAGGCCGCCAATTTGAGCATTTGTTATAATTTGTTGTTTATACTGGAGTACGAACCACTGCACAGTATCACGGATACGCATTTACGAGTTAAAATTGATATTCATTTTAAGTATTTACCATTTGTTGTAATTTATGTATTAAAATAAATATTTTCCTATGGATCCAGACTTTCGGCCCACCCTGTATATATATATATATATATATATATATATATATATGAAAAATTATTTCACGAAAGTGACACGTGAAAATATTTATGATGAATAAAACCACGAAGGGAAAAGAAACACAAAGGGGTGCTCAAGCGCTTTCGTCTAATGACATCCTGAGGATGTCATTAGACGAAAGCGCTTGAGCACCCCTTTGTGTTTCTTTTCCCTTCGTGGTTTTATCATCATATATATATATATATATATATATTGTAAAGTAAGGTTGTTCGTGTATATGCAGATCACCGTTTCTAAAATGATAATTGTTCCATTTGAGCGATTACGGAACGCTTTTGTATCAACTTCATTTTGTAATGGCGATATAATTGGTTCAAGATTGGTCTAGAAGGAAAGTTTACCTTCTAAAAAAAATAATTGCTCCATCTGTTGCATGGACCAATTATGGAGCTGTTTCTTTGTAAAACGAAAGGTCTATCATTGAAACCGTTGAAAGAACTCTCCTTTCTGGACCGATTTTGAACCAATTATATCGACATTACAAAATTAAATGATTCAGAATCGTTCAATATTCAATTCAAATTGGACATTTACAATTTTAGAAATGATGGTCTGTATTTTACTTAGTGTATATTAACTAGTGTATACAGTATTACTGTGTATATTATTACTCAGTGTATATTACTTAGTGTGTATTATTACTCAGTGTATGTATTCTTTTGAGATTCAATATTTCACTTTTTATCATTAAAAAATTACGTTTTATTAATTTTCCAAATTAATTGAATTTAAAAGTTAATTTAAAATCAGGGAAGAACTCGACAGCCATTATTCTTTCAAGTAAATTTTTTTTTATAAATAATTATATTTAGTATTTTCTTTGATATTTTCTATAAATATTATTATAACGAGGATTAAAATTATCCTTAATTATGAAATTTATAAAAACAGCAAAAAGTTACTTGTCTACCAAAGATATTTTAAGATTAATTTTATTAATTGGTCGTAAATATTTAAAATCATTGCCGGAAATCTGATTTTCACCGAGTGCGCAACAAGTATTTTGGGCCGTTTCTTCGACGTAGTTCATGCCCAATACTGCAGTCCGACCTTGAGTGTCGTATTGCATAACTAATCTGTAAACAGTTTAGGCTACGATTATTTTTTTTCAGTAGTTTAATATTAAGGATGTATGTTATAGTGTGTTCATACGTTTATACATCGTTAATGATTTGGTTCGGAGTAAACTTTGCGGAAGAGCAGCTGGTAAAAAAAAATTTAATATCACCTGCTATTATATGTCAAAATGGAGTAACTTGAAAAATTGTTTTTAGTTAATTGATGTTGTTTGGCGTTATAGTTGTTTATTTCTTTTAAACATTGTATTTAAAATAGTTTACAAGGACTTGGTTCTCAAAATAACTACTTTTAGCAGAGTTAGTAGCTATCTTTGATTTAGCGAGGTTAGATAATTGATTAGTAAGCTTTACCACTTACTTTCAGGACATTTACGACAATAGGCAGAGATTCAATTTATCGCGCGAACCCAGAAAAATGCGTGTTTTCAAGAAAAGCGTGTAATTATAAATCCTTCAAATAAATATGTCTGTTATCCTCTTTCTTATTTGAATGGTTTTAAAAAAAACGTTCTTGTTTTTTTCGCAGACATTCTTTACAGCATCATTCAATTGATTAAATCTTTTAATTTTGTGACTGGGCATATTCGTGACTGCCTGCCAGACGTACGATAACAAAAATAAGAAACAACTAAAAGGAGATAAAACTTAATTAAGGTGGACAGGGCAGCAGGAACGTCTTCTAAAATTTAACAAAAGTAACCAACAAATTGACTTCAAAGAAAACAATACCGACATTTTTCGCTATAATATTTTTAAAATTTTTCTTAAAAAGGAAAAAAACCGCAGTTTTTCTCAGTGTATTGACATAACATGGCAACATTTTTTTCACGAACTAAGCCTCGTTTTCTGTGTTAAATATTTATTAGGAAAGACTTTTCTATAGTACAGTAGTTTTGTATGAAATGTAGCGTAGGATTTCGTTGTTTTATACTGTGATCTTGTGATGCTCGTATTTATACCTTTCAGTCCCAGAAGGTTGTTTTTGTTTTTGTTTTTTTGCAATGAAAAAAATCGTCTGGCATAAGCTAAAAGAAAACAGCAACGTGTTACATCTGGTCTTAAAAGCTCACTGCATAAGAATGAAAGAAACAAGGATATCAACGTCCGTGGACTGTTTTTTAATTGCAGGATTTGGATTTGTAAGAACCCTTTTTATGTTTCGGGATTAAGATTTGTAGGAGCTTGTTTTATGTTTCAGGATTAGCTACAGGAACTCTTTTTGTGTTTCAGGATTAGGATTTGTGGGAACTCTTTTTATGCTTCAGGATTAAGATTTGTGGGGATTTCTTATATTCAGGATTAGGATTTTGAAGTCAGTCAGTAAAATATTTCATTGACGGTAGACGTCGGATGGCAGGAAATATACAGGGTGTCCCGTAAGTCTGGACCCATAGGGAAAAATAATAAAATTACAAAATAGTCCAAAAATTTATTTATAATATATTTTTTATTATTTTTATTATTATTTTTATATTTTTTTATTATGATCTTACTCCGCTGGAGTTTTATTTGTGGGGCCACTTGAAAGCCAAAGTGTACGAGGTCAAACTTCAGAACATTTTCCACCTTAAAGCACGCATTGTGGAGGCGTGTCAAGAAATTTCTGCGACTGTGATTCAGAAAGTGATGTCGCAGTGGAGATTGCGTCTTCAACTATGTGTGCGACACAACGGCGGACACTTTGAACAGATTATGTAATAAATTTTTGGACTATTTTGTAATTTTATTATTTTTCCCTATGGGTCCAGACTTACGGGACACCCTGTAGGTACAGTAACACTGGAAACTGTAACTCACAAAGTACGAATACGTTACATATAGAGTGATATATGAATCACAATAAAAAAAATATTAAAAAAATATAGGAAAATCCAAATTTTGTTTCATGAAGTGTTTAAAAAAAAAATTAAATAAAAATACAGCCAAAAAAATAAAATCAAACAAAAATAAAATTCTCTAAAATAAAAATAGAACTAAAACGACCCCCCACCCCCCGACCCACCTACCCCTAAACAAATAATAAACAAGAAAAAAAATAACAAAAGTAACCCCAAAAATACGAATCAAAGAAAACGGTGAATTAGTAGCCTAATTTTCCTTTACCTCGGCTAATTTTTCGTCTGCAATCCTTCGATCTTCGGCAACTTTAGTTAATGAATCTGCGAATTCAGATTCCACAACTGACCTCACAGCGTTTAGTCTGGCCTGCATTGTCAGAGAAGGATTTGGGTATAGGGCATTTGACATTTGGTATTTAACAAATTATTTATTTAAAACGAGGTGTTAATAGTAACCAGCATCAAGCCTCAAAGGTAGCAATGGGAAAATCAGGTTAAATTTTTCGGTCCTTTAGACTTTTAGAGTATAGTCTTTTGAATCGTTTTAATACAGACTGTAAAGAGCGGTGGCTATTTTGCTAGAAAATTTACCTATTACAGTTAACATTGTTAAAAATGAGGCAATAATGATCTAAAACAATATGGCGTCATTTTAAATGTTTGGTGTATGATTCGAATTGTTTAGCCAAATATCAATTTGCCTTTATTGATATGAGAACGAGGATTAAAATTTAAACTCATTAAAATTTAACCTTTCAGGACTTAGGAGGTTAATATTAACAGCAATAAAGGGTCAAAACACACAGTGAATAAAGAAAACCAATTTTGAACATAAACTCAATTATAATTTAATTAAAATAGCATTGATTTTCTTTATTCATTTCAAAGCGAACTTAATTATTTAGTAAATATATGAACAAAATAAAAAATAAAAATAAATATTATTAGAAGTGAAACAGGAATAATCACATTAGTTTCAATTAAAATCAATTCACTGGAAAATTTAACTGCGTATTTCAAATGAATATAAATTAATTAATTAACGTTCGTTTCTCGTTTAATTAAGTTACACCAAAAAACAAGCCGATATTCGTTTTCTTCTCATTAATATGAAAATGGCGCGAATTGACGTAACCGTTGAGAGGTCATCATTATTATATGTAATATATATATATATATATATATATATATATAATATAACGGCGACCTCTATTTTTTGACCATTCGGTAATAATATTGAATAAAATAATAATTATAATAATTTTTAAAGCCAGAAACGTCACATATATATATATATATATATATATATGACGATAGATAAAACCTTTTTACCTCTCTTCAAATATGGTATATAATTTGTTGCACACTATTTTTTTTATTTTTCTTAAAGTGCGCACACGTTATGACAAGGCTTTCGTTTATCTTATCGTTATCTTATTGTTTATTTAATACCTCGACTTGTCGTTCCTTTTCTTCCAATTTTTTCTTGTGGTCTTTTTCCATTTCTCTCAACTTCCATTCGAAATCTTCCATCATTTGTTGTTCACGAGCTGTGTTTGTGGAGTTCAAGTGTTTCAGTTCTTTTCGAAGGTCATTATCAGTTCTTCTCTTTCTTGAGCTGCTTCGTCGAGAGCCTGAGTGTTCATCAACGAGGAAGAAAAGACGAGTGTTATCAAGGTTTGAACAACGTGTTTTACGTGACGCCATTTTGGTGGTATGGCGAGCTGTTTGGTACTATGCGGACACACCAACCAGTAAAGAATGTTTGGGTGAAACAATCCGATTATTTGATAATCAACTCAGATGGCTAATTGGGTCGTTTAAGTTTATTACTAAGGAAATATAGACGTAGTTAATAATTACTTGTTAACTATTTTGGTTGGTTTCCGAATAGTTGCCTTTGTTCGTTGGTTATTACAACTAAGCATTTATTTTGTGAAGATTTGCTCATGTTCTCTTGTATAATATTTACTGTACATACAAAATTATAAAGACGTGAGCATTTGGGATTTGTATAAAGGTAATAAGAAGTTAAGCATTTATTGCTAAGTTTATCTTTGACTGAGATTGTAAAACGTCCAAATTTGTTTTGTATTAGTGTTAACCTTTTCAGTTAAGTTAACCAAACTTTAACACAATGGTTTCTCTCAAGGTCCAAGGTTATATCAAGCATGTTTGGTTAATCAGTCCACATATGATTTCTTTTAGAAATGAAAGGACTCTTTGAAAGGAAAAATAAGTTTGAAAAACCTAAAGCATATACTATCCCAACCATGAACTGTCCAAGCCACCTTGAGGAATGGTTAGGAAGAACGATGACGAACCCGCTGTTCATACGTATTCTGACCGACCGTGGCATACAAATGATATAATCTTATTTTTCTCAGTTGGGAACGTAACTCATCGTCTCAATGATTCTTCGTCGTGGATGAAGGACGTAATACTGAACCAACTAATCCTTCAACAGATACAAACTCACATCTTGCACAATCTTCAGTTCCTCGTCTCTCTCCGCCTCAATCTCGTTGAGGGAAGTTTGAAGATCCTTCCTCACTGTCTCGCTTTTCCTGAGGTCTTCCTCGAGTTTTGACCTTTTGCTCCATATCATTCAGCCGGGAACTGTCTCCTGAAGAAGTTACACAGTTGCGTCATTTATAATGTTATGTAATATTACGCATAGAGTTGTAATAGAATCTTTATTATTCCGAATCGAATCCGGATCTGAATTCAATTCCTGCACAAAATCGGATAAACAAAGGTCGAGACTTCATTAAATTAGGAAATCAGACAATAATTGAGATCAAGAAATTAACTATTATTAATTAATATGTTGAATTTGAGACATCAGTGGTTTTGATATGGATTAACATTTGGGTTCGAATGATGTACCTATACGTGACAACCCTAAAATTCCGTGTCCTTAAATTAAGGGACGCTTCTTCTCAACGAAAGTAGAACGTCCCCTACGTTTCCTTTCCCTCCCTCCCTCCCGCGAAACAATCTGTGCCCTTACTTGCTGTGCTGTCGTTTTGTTCCTGAAGAGAACTAACCAATTCCTTCGTCTTGCTCAAATCATCCTCGAGGCGTTGGATCTTCAACTTCGCTGTGTCGTTCTGGTTCTTCGCGTAGTGAAGCTCCACCTTGAAGCCTGAAAAAAGGGGAACGTGTTACTGTAACAAATATATACAGTATAGTTAGTGTATCTATCTATCTATCTGTATGTCTATCTTTCTTACTTTAATAAAAACTATGTAAGAATATGTACTCGTGTACGTATACTGTACTTTATTACGAAGCAAAGATGTGTCGTCTTATCTGCCTATCTATCTATCCAGCTCTCTCTCTCTCTCTCTTCTCTCTCTCTCTCTCCTCTCTCTCTCTCTCTCTCCTCTCTCTCTCTCTTCTCTCTCTCTCTCTCTCTCTCTCTCTCTCTCCACCTATCCACCCATCTATTCATATGTCTATTTTCTATTTATCCATCTCTCTATGTAGCCATATTTCTCTCCATATCTATGTCTATCTATGTATTTATTTATTTATCTATTTAGTTATACAGGGTGTCCCATAAGTCCGGCATCATAGGAAAAATAATAAAAAAAGGCAAAACAAAAGCTTTTATTTACAGAACATGCTCAATATGTCCACCATTGTTTTCAATACACAAATTCAGACGTGATACCCAGTCAGCAAGCACACGGTGAATGATGTCAGGAGTAATGGTGTTACATGCCCCAATAATGCGCTGCCGCAAATGTTCAACACTCCTAATTTTCTCTGCGTATACCAGCGCTTTCAAGTGGCCTCAGAGATAAAAATCTAGTGGCGTGAGATTCGGGCTTCTAGCTGGCCATTCCACAGGCCCTCGACGTCCTATCCAATGACCAGGGAATTGTTGGTACAGGTATTCCCTTACTTGGGTGCTGTAATGTGCAGGAGCGCCGTCTTGCTGGAACCATGTTAGGAAATTTCCTTCTTCGTTCAAGACACTGGGAAATGCTTCTTCCTTGAGCATACGTAGGTAGGTGCCTCCAGTGACGCGTTCATCGAAAAAGAGGGGGCCTATGATGCGATCCTTCCAAATGCCACACCATACCATCACCCGAGATGCACCTTGTTCCTTTGAAGAGGTATACCAGTGAGGGTTGTTTTGAGACCAGTAGCGGGTGTTCTGTCGATTTACTTCACCATTTCCATAAAAAACAGCCTCGTCACTGAACAGAATGGTGGACGGGAAATTGGCATCCCAAGCATATTGTTTCGTAGCTCATTCATAAAATTCCATCCGCCGGTCGGGATCATTTTCGCTTAATTTCTGTAGGATCTGAAGTTTATATGGATGCCATTTGTGAGCCTGAAGAATGCGATGGATGCTACTTTTCGACACTCCTGTCTCGGCGGACAATCGCCGAAGAGACTTATTGGGACTTCTGTTAAAATGAGTCAGGATAGCAGTCGCTGTATCATCGTCAGTGGACCTCCTTGAAGGTCCACTGCGCGGTTTATCTTCTATGGATCCTGTTTCCTTAAACTTTGCAACAAGTCTGCTAACACAATTCTGTGTTATTGGCTCGCGGTCTAGATACAGTCTGTTAAATTCAGCAGCGGCCTCTCTTTGACTCCGATTTCCTATGAGTAGAATTATCTGGATTCGTTCTTCCTTGCTCACAGACATTATGGCCTGTAGAAAGAGAAAAATATGAATTATGGTTTGTAGAAATAGAAAAATATGAATTTCTCCTATGATGCCGGACTTATGGGACACCCTGTATATTTATCCCTCTGTTTATCCATCTATCCATCTACCTAGCTATCTGTCTCTATATCCATCTGTTTATTATTTATCTATCTGTTTATTATTTATTTATCCATCTATCTATTTAACCACTTGTATATCCATGAATCTAGCTACTCGTATCTATCTGGCACTCTATCTATCCATCCATCCACATATTTATCTAGCTTTCTGAGTAGTAATACAAAGGTAGAGACCTCATTAAATTAGGAGGTCAAACAATAATTCAGATCAAGAAATTAACTATTATTAATTAATGTGATGAATTTGAGACATTGGTTTTGATATGGATTAAGATTTGGGTTCGAATGATGTATACGTGACAACCCTAAAATTCCGTGTCCTTAAATTAAGGGACGCTTCTTCTCAACGAACGTAGAACGTCCCCTACGTTTCCCTTCCCTCCCTCCTGCAAAACAAAATATGTGCCCTTACTTGCTGTGCTGTCGGTTTGTTCCTGATTCTGTTCCTGAAGAGAACTAACCAATTCCTTCGTCTTGCTCAAATCATCCTCGAGGCGTTGGATCTTCAACTTCGCTGTGTCGTTCTGGTTCTTCGCGTAGTGAAGCTCCACTTTGAAGCCTGAAAAAAGGGGAACGTGTTACTGTAACAAATATATACAGTATAGTGTATCTATCTAGCTATCTATCTGTATGTCTATCTTTCTTACTTTAATAAAAACTATGTAAGAATATGTACTCGTGTATGTATACTGTACTTTATTACGAAGCAAAGATGTTTCGTCCTATCTGCCTCTCTATCTATCCAGCTGTCTTATCTCTCTCTCTCTCTCTCCTCTCTCTCTCTCTTTCCACCCATCTATTCATGTGTCTATTTTCTATTTATACATCTCTCTATGTAGCTATATTTCTCTCCATATCTATGTCTATCTCTATATTTATTTATTTATCTATTTAGTTATATATTTATCCCTCTGGTTATCCATCTATCTATCTACGTATCTACCTGTCTCTCTATCCATCTGTTTATTATTTATCTATCTGTTTATTATTTATTTATCCATCTATCTATTTAACGACTTGTCTAACCATGAATCTAGCTACTCGTATCTATCTGGCACTCTATCTATCCATCTATCTATCCATCCACATATTTATCTAGCTTTCTGCGTAGTAATACAATATTAGGGCTATTATTAATAATAATAATAACAATAATAATAATAATAATAATAATAATAATGGCCTATTTTAGTGAGGCTAATAAGGTCAGTTATTTCGGAAATAGATATTACTTCTAATTTTTACCATAAAATAATTGCACAGGTATTTTATTTTATATTTAATACACTGTTATAATTACTAATCTTCCTTTAACGAAAATAATTTTCAGTTATTTACAGTATTTATTTACAAAAATATGCTTCAGCGATATTTCTGAACTATTTTACATTTAATACACTGTTATAATTACTGATCTTCATTTAACGAAAATAATTTTCAGAGTTATTTACAGTATTTGTTTACAAAAATATGCTTCAGCGATATTTCTGAACTATTTTACACGACATTTATTTTCATATGTCAACGCATGCGCAGAAAATAATTTTAAAAAAAAAATGACTTAAGATAAGCGAAGTCAAAGTTAAAAAAAATGCCGAAAATTCAGGTTTTTTAATTAAAAAATATATTTTATCTTCTCATTTTATTTTGGTGAATATTTTTTAAATACATTTTTCTTAATTAGAAGTTGATTGGGGTGTTGTATCACGTGATACATACTCCCTCAAGGTTAGATTTGTTTATTATATGTGAGGTTAGGGAATCTCTCTCTCTAAAAATACTCTTTTTCTCCCCTTCAACAAATACTGGCTAAATTTCTTCGACTTCAAATGAATGATTCTTTGCATGTTTGTAACCTTACAAAGCCATAATGCGATTCTGTAAATCTTTGCCTTCTTCCTTATCTGAAACTACAATCTTTCCGAAACTTGCAGAAACTCTTCGAATTCATTTGCTCAAAAGTCTTAAAAAATTGTAGGGCATCCAAAAATTGGTTTGTGTGTGTGTGTGTGTGTGTGTGTGTGTGTGTGTGTGTGTGTGTGTGTGTGTGGTGTGTGTGTTTATAAAAGAGATATAGACATATAAATATGATATAGCAGTTGTTGACAATTTTTCACAGTCTCGCACAATACCGAGAAACTTCATAAAAAGAGGGAAGAAAAAAGCGTTCAAATGCAGTAATAAAGAAATGCAAACAGAACTCGATGCAAATTGCTATTTAAACTGTGAGCCACAGGCATAAAATAAGAAGAAGAAGGCAAAAGTTACAGAGTTACAAGCTAACAGATAGAACAGACAAGGCGTCTCCTTCTCCTCCTCCTCCGCCAGCGACTACTAACAGAAAATATTGTGAAAGAAGATTTATACAAAATTAGGAAAAAACTAATGAAAAGAATAGCTTCAGAGTTCATTCACGCCAGAGAGAGAGAGAGAGAGAGAGAGAGAGAGAGAGAGAGAGAGAGAGAGATATGCTAATAATGAAAAGCAGTCACGTATCGCTGTCAGTCTGTGATCGCTTCCATAATGAAAAGAAGAAAATAAGCTCAACGGATGAGCTTTAAAATTGACTCGGTAATTGTTTTGTAACGATTCAGTGAATATAGACAAATTCCGTCAGTTTTGGCCCGTTTGCAAAACACACAACACTCGAAAGACGGAAATAACAAATAAATAAAGACCGTATAAGGGTCTACATGATATCAAGGGATTCCCAACTTGTGATACGCCTATTACCAGTGGTACGCAAGAGGGTTTTAACATGCGGTTCATTAACTGATACGTACTTCAATGAAAATGTATTTAAAATAATATTAATTATAATGAAAAACCCGCAACATTTCCTACTGTGGTACTTGGATAAACATGGTGGTACGTCGACCTGAAAGGTTGGGAACCCTGTATCATATAAACAGAGAGGCAGACAAATCGATGAACGAATTGATAAACAAATAAGATATATAAACAAATAAGTTTAGGTGACTGCAGTCGGCGCGCAGCAAAACCCAGCTGTTCATCCTTCCACACAATAAAGAAAGTGGTTGGTAGATAAATGGGTACCCTGGGTGGCCTAGACGCTGGGCTGCTGGTGGGCGTGGTTCGGATTCCACGTTAAACTGTAGGTCTAAGGTGGAGTGAAAAGCTTGACCTTCGTCAGAATGAACATTTCGGGCGGAAGCTAACCAAAGGTAACCAAAGGAAGGAAGAAAAAAATGACATTTAAAACAAATACAAAAAAATAATATATATATATATATATATTATATATATATATGACAAAGGGCTTTACAAAAATTGAACGCTTTTCCGAACAACATACGCGCGTATCTTTGTTTGACTCTTACATCTGTTCAGTACGCGCGTTCAGGTAACGCGTCTCAGTCACTCAACGCTGTGACGCGACACTCTGACGCGACACTCTGACGCGACACATCAATACGCACATTTATTCCCGCTTTTAATCCGTCTTTTTATTATACCTGATTCCTCATTTCTTACTTTTAGCACTGGAATAAAACCAATTTATTCCAGTCGAAATGAATCAGAAATCCGTCGTTTACACGAACGCATTCCATACGAGAAACATGCCCCCAATTTCGCAATTTGATCGAAAACCTATTAAAAATCTAATCGGAAATCGTTACACGGAAGCATTTCCGAAATAATCAGGAAACAAAAAGGTCTTTTATATTATGTCGTATTCTATCGTATTATGTCGTATTCTGTCGTATTATGTCGTATTCTGTCGTATTCTATCGTATTATGTCGTATTATGTCGTATTATGTCGTATTCTGTGATAGTTTAATTTTGTTAATCGTCTCCTTTGTTTGTTTCAAGGAGTTGTTTAACCTCCTTCGCGACATCTAAGGTTATGTGACGTAGGGAACCTACAGTTTTATGTGAGATTCGAATCACGGGTCGCTACATCATCTGAATGCCAAGGACGGTCCCATGGAGCTACATTAGTGTCACTAATCTAAGGGAAATAAAGGGGTGTATATACGACGGGTACATAAATAATTATACCCCAAAGTGTATCGGCAGGCAAATTTTTGGGGTTACTTTCTCTGCGTATATAAAGATAGCTGTTCCGAGGAAGGAATCTCTCTCTCTCTCTCTCTCTCTCTCTCTCTCTCTATATATATATATTATATATATATATATATATATATATTATATATTATAAAGCTGGGCGCCAGGGGGATTTTACAAAACGCCAACCATCATTTTTGACGGCTCGGGAAGCTAATTATATTTATTTATTTCGTATATATAGATATATATATATATATATATATATATATATATATATATATATATATATATATATATATATATATATATATATATATACACACACACCCAGGTAAGATAACCTTTAATGAAGGCTATACACTCAAAATAACGCAAAAAACTTAATATTGGTTAGGAAAGTCAAGTCATAAAGAATTAATATAAAAGACATTCGAAACGTTATCAAAGAACTGCAAAGAAAAATATTTTTCATTACATTAAAGCCTTTTTTTTTATGACAATTATAATGATTTTATTAAGTAAGACACGCGGTGTCTCGTGCAATAAAGTCTTCTTTAACATGGGCGTATTTCCGCATATTTTAAGATTTTAAGTTACTGATGAGGGGACGTGAAATTCTTCGAAACGCCAACATTAAAATTAGACAAAAATATATTATAATAGTTTGTACTTATTTATAAATTCTTTTTTTTTTCAGTGATATTTACACCGGAGAGAGAGAGAGAGAGAGAGAGAGAGAGAAAATAATAAATAGAGAGAGAGCTAATTACCACTTTACTAACCCCACAGGCCACAATATAATTCAACCTTGATGAATTACACGTTATAAGATTTAATTTTAGATACATTCCGAGTCATGTCACGTAATTATCTCATAACGACTTCCGCTTTGGTATCCGGCCAAATCCAGTGACGTCATGAGAGGAAAATGACTGGTGAACGGGGTATATGGGGCACGCATAGATTATTATGGGGGACTGTAGATACCCCTATACATACCTCTACCCAACATAAAAAATTAAATATATGTTTCATCACACTGTGGTATGTCTCCTAAAACAGTTGTGATATATCACGCAGAGTTAATTATAGTCACTGCATGGTTGACTTATTTAGATTATAACTGGCAAATAATTTTTTTCTTAATTGGTATTTTGGTTGTTCGTATAACCAAGAATTATTTTCTTGTGTATGGTTCGTTATTTTATGTTATGTTAGGTTAGGTTAGGTCATAATTTTGGTGGTATCAATTTAATTTTCGGGTACAAACTGCAGTCCACACTAGTCAATACGAAATGCCCGACTATCTCAAAGTCCCAAAAAGCGGTGGAATCCTTCATAAATATCTAACCTAAACTAATCTAACTTGAAGAGATTCACAGTGTTAGTTTTTCTATATAGAATTATAAACTATAAATTTTATATATAAAATTATAGATCAGGGAACTCAATATATATACACAGTGTGTATATATAATATATATATATATATATATATATATAACCTTACAACCTTACAAAGGTTTCGCGCGATGATTTCTCATTTCGTGAAGGTCAAGCTTGTCGCCCCTCCTCTCGAGTTGGCCTGGTGAAGTAGTGAGTTGGATTCTTGCGCTCTCCACCTCACATAGCCAGGTACGCCCGGCTCATCGTGGATTGTTCTGAGCCAGGCGTCTAGTCTTCTTTTGAAGATGTCCACCGCAACTCCCTTCGTGTTTCTTAGGTTTTGGGCAACTGATTAAACAGTTTTGGTCCTCTCACTACAAAACTATTTTCTTTCAGGGTTAAGGATGTTCCCTGTCTCGCCTTCAATTTGGGAATACGACCCAGTCTACCGTTTCTACCTTCCACCGTTGTTTGGGGAGTTATAGGGTACAGAGTAAGATTAGGGACTAGTTTCTCCATTATTTTCCAAGTGTAAATAATGTAAATATAGGTCTAGTTCGCGTAACCTTTCCCAGTAATTTAGTTCTTGGCTGTGAAGCTTCTCTGGATCCCTTCCAGCTGTCTAATGTCTTCTTTTTTATATGTGGATGTTAGGACCGAGCAGTATTCCAATTTGGGTACGATCAGGGTTTTCAGTAGAGGAATCATTACATTCCTATCCCTTCGTTTAAAGGTTCTCAATATCTGTCCCGTTATTCTCTTTGCTCTGTTTACTGCTATCTTATTTTGTGTTTCAAATTTCGCATCCTCTGTCATTACAACCACGAAATCTTTTGCTCTGGAATTTCTCTGAATTTCCTGCCCATTTGGGGTATAATAATCCATGGATTTTAGGTCTTCTCTTTTTCCGTACCGTAATAGCTCAAATTTCTCGGTGTTAATCTTCATATTGTTGTCTTCCGTCCACTTGTAGATTCTGCTCCGTCCATTTGTAGATTCTATATATATATATATATATATATATATATATATATATGAATAGAAACGACATAGGTATTAAGGAACGTTTCTGCACACGAGGAGGAGAGATAACGAATAAAATGAAAAATGAGGCGAACCGCCCGGGAATCGAACCCAGGGCCTTCCAATTGCCGGTTGGACGCGTTACCATTATGCTCAAATTTCTCGGTGTTAATCTTCATATTGTTGTCTTCCGTCCACTTGTAGATTCTGCTCCGTCCATTTGTAGATTCTATATATATATATATATATATATGAATAGAAACGACATAGGTATTAAGGAACGTTTCTGCACACGAGGAGGAGAGATAACGAATGAAATGAAAAATGAGGCGAACCGCCCGGGAATCGAACCCAGGGCCTTCCAATTGCCGGTTGGACGCGCTACCATTATGCTACGGACCTCAATTAATCACAAATCGAAATTCTCCCACATAGGGCAGAAACCAATGCCCTGAGAGAGCACCCTCGCAAATCGTGAATATGCGCATATAACTGCAATGACCACGCAGTATATAAATGAATAGAAACGACATAGGTATTAAGGAACGTTTCTGCACACGAGGAGGAGAGATAACGAATAAAATGAAAAATGAGGCGAACCGCCCTGGAATCGAACCCAGGGCCTTCCAATTGCCGGTTGGACGCGCTACCATTATGCTACGGCCCTCAATTAATCACAAATCGAAATTCTCCCACATAGGCAGAAACCAATGCCCTGAGAGGGCACCCTCGCAAATCGTGAATATGCGCATATAACTGCAATGACCACGCAGTTCTGCCCTATGTGGGAGAATTTCGATTTGTGATTAATTGAGGGCCGTAGCATAATGGTAGCGCGTCCAACCGGCAATTGGAAGGCCCTGGGTTCGATTCCCGGGCGGTTCGCCTCATTTTTCATTTTATTCGTTATCTCTCCTCCTCGTGTGCAGAAACGTTCCTTAATACCTATGTCGTTTCTATTCATTTATATACTGCGTGGTCATTGCAGTTATATATATATATATATATATATATAGTGTTTAAAATGTAAAAATGTAAAGTTAATTTTTACCATTAAAGCCTACACTTTCGAGAGATTTTTAAATTAAAAAGTTAAAAATATTTTAATAAAATTTCTAAATAAAAAATCGGGATTATTAAAAATAAACCAAAATTTTTTACCCAAATCCTAAAAAAAAAAAATTTTAATTAATAAATTATAATTCACTAATAAATTTTGTAAAAATAAAAAAATAAATAAATAAATGTATTTTGTCGTTGGGGAATTTTCTTTCTTTAACTAAAAATATTTTTTTAAATAAATTTTTAAAAGAATTTTTTAATTTAAAATTTTCATTTTCTGTTTCGGTTGAAAATTTAAAAAAAAAAAATTATTTCAATATTATAATTATTTTTAGGGGGGGCGGATGAAGCAATTTACGAGTCTCATTCTACGCATATTGCAAAAACAACAACAATAATAATAATAATGATAATAATTTTTACGTGATATGTCGTAGGCATCCAATAAACATTAAATTAATGCTTTAATTTTAATATTCTTTCAAAACAAAAAAAACTTTCTTCGTTTTTCACTTTTAAAGTAAAAAAAAAAAAAAAAAAACCGGGTGCGATTTTCATTTATTCAATAAATCACGCTAACATCAAAGTCACCCTGTTTCTTTGTGTTTTTTTTATGAAGTAATCTTGACCCAAATAATTTAGTAAATTTAACTCGGCCTAGATACAAAAATAATCCCATTCATCGCTACATGTCAGACACTTAAAATTATATATATATATATATAATATATATATATATATATATATATATATATATATATATATATATATATATATATATATATATATGATGAATAAAACCACGAAGGGAAAAGAAACACAAAGGGGTGCTCAAGCGCTTTCGTCTAATGACATCCTCAGGAACACTGGAGTGAAAGGACAGATCAAGGCAATATATAGGTTACAAAAATAAACATACATACATACATATTCATATATATATATACATAATATATATATATATATATATAATATATATAATAATATATATAATATATATATAATATACATATATATATATACATATATATAGTAAGCATAGAAACAATTGTGGGAAGAGCACTTTTATATTTATATTTATTTTTATTTCTTTATTCTTTTGTGACCTGTTCCATAAACAAGCCATTTGAATTTATATTGAAGGTCGGCCAAAGTGCTAAAAGTGTCATTTTCCCATACAAATGTGTTTATCCTCTCACAATTTTTCTTTACTTACTATATATGTATATGTGTATGTGTGTGTGTGTATGTATGTATATATATATATATATATATATATATATATATATATATATATATATATATATTTGTGGTTTTTTATTTGTCGATTTCTTTATGGTTATTTAGGCTGTGACATATACACGGTGAACCAAAAGTAGGTGTGACAGTAGGTTGAATACGGTTTGTGTTATATTATATTATAACTATGGTGTTCATTATAACTATGGTGTTTGTGTTTATTATATTAAATATTATAACTAAATTTATTTAAATTTTATTTTGTATTATAGTATACAAAAAAATTAAATATGTATTCTCAAATTAAACGTTATCATTTACTGTCCACCTACATTTGGTTCACCCTATATATCACTAAGGCACTATTTTGTAATTAATTTTTTCTCAATTTATATTTATATTTATTTTTTATTTCTTTATTCTTTTGTGACCTGTTTCATAAACAAGCCATTTGAATTTATATTGAATGTCGGCTGCAGTGCTAAAAGTGTCAATCTCCCATACAAATGTTTGCTCCTCCCACAATTGTTTCTATGCTTACTATATATATGTATATATATGTATATGTATATATTATATGTATGTATATATATGTATATATATATATGAATATGTATGTATGTATGTTTATTTTTGTAACCTATATATTGCCTTGATCTGTCCTTTCACTCCAGTGTTCTGAGGATGTCATTAGACGAAAGCGCTTGAGCACCCCTTTGTGTTTCTTTTCCCTTCGTGGTTTTATTCATCATAAATATTTTTCACGTGTCACTTTCGTGAAATAATTTTTCATATATATATATATATATATATATATATATATATTTTTTTTTTAAAGTATTATTATTATTATTATTATTAGCCAACATGTTTATATCATTGTAGTGATATGATCACTGTATTATGATCGTTAATATATAATAATTTTACAAAATATAATAAATAAAAATATATAAAATATTAAAAAAACAGAAAATAGAAAAAAATTAGGAAACAAAAATCTAATTATATATATATATATATATAATATATATATATATATATATATATATATATATATATATATATATATATATATATATATATATATATACAGTGTGTGTGTGTGTATATATATAATTTTTTTTTGAAACAATTTAATGCAAAAATAAAATTAACAAACTTTAAAGTTTGTTATCACAAACTTTAGTGACGCTAAAACTTAACAGTAAAACTTTACTCAGTAGTAAAACTTTTCACTGTCATCAATTTACATGAAAAAGTTGGAAATTTATATACAGTATATACAGTATATATATATATATATATATATATATATATATATATAGATGCCTTCTAGGACCTGTTTCTGTGTGTGTTTGTGTGTGTTGGTGTATCGCGACAATCTTTAGGATACAGACTGAACTCATCGCGACACGAATACGCGGGTAGCGACATACTGCAGTGTCACCATGCTTTCAGATATATTTTACTGAAAATAATTATTAGATATCATAAAAAGGGTATAAAGAATGTTAAGTTAGGTCTGGTTAGCCATTTTAGGTTATTTCGGTTATTTAGGTCAGGTTAAATGTCGCTATCCGTAAGTGAAAATGTAAAAATGTCGTAGTAGCCAAAGCAATATATACTGTGTATATATGTATATATATATATATATGTATACTGTATGTATATATAGTATATATATGTATATATATATATATAACCTTTGGTTAAACTTTAGATTTTATAACCTTTGGTTAGCTTCCGCTCGAATTGTTCATTCTGACGAAGGTCAAGCTTTTCACTCCACCTTAGACCTACAGCTTAACGTGGAATCCGAACCACGCCCCATCAGCAGCCCAGCGTCTTAACCACTAGGCCACTAGCGTACCCATTTATCTACCAACCACTTTCTTTATTGTGTGGAAGGATGAACAGCTGGGTTTTGCTGCGCGCCGGCTGCCGTCGGGTCTCGAACCCCAGGCCGATGGATTCGTAGTCAGCGACGCTAACCACTACACCACCGAGGCGCATATATATATATATATATATAAAGCACTCCAAAACACTCAGAACAGATTGTAACCTGTATAATTGTTTATAATTATAAACTTTTTTATTATAATGTCGCAATATCGTCTTTTCAGCAAATCCTTTTTCAAAAATAAGAGTTTGAATAAACAGTAGTGGGCATTAGGCTAATTTTTTTAAAAGGTTACCTTTAACTTTTTCCATGACTACTTTGTAAAAAATTTATATATATATATATATAATTATATATAATATATATATATATATTATAATATATATATATATATATATTATAATAATATACAATATCTAACGTATGTATTTCAATCAGCAATCATTTATTTAATGTTATATTTTCTTATCATTATCATCATCATTATCTGTGTTATCTTTGCTTACTGAAACTAAAATCACTTTTAATAGTATTATTATTGTTTTAGTATATATGTATACACGCTAAATTGTATTATGGGATTTCTAATTAATATATTGATTGCTATATAACGTCAAATTAGCTTTTTGTTAGCACAATATATATCCAATATCACTGCAGCGAAAACTAATTGCATTGGAAAGCTCAAAAAATTGAATGGAATAGGATTTCAGCTACTCCTGAATCGAAACAGCGCATACGTCAATTGACGTCATTGAGTAGGCGTGGCTTGGGAAAGTAAAGGTTGACTCCTATCATCATATTTGATAATAAATGCTATTTTTGTTTCGCTGCCATAAAAATTAATTTGTAAAATATTTTTTCTAAAATATTGATTAGAAAACATATATTTTTTTTTTTAAATATTATTTTTCGTGTTAATGAATAATGAAAAGGGCTAGGTATGAGGATAAAAAGGTTTGCATTGGGCGTAGTAACACTTATTTTTAGAAAATGCTTATTTTCATTAAAGTTTTTTTATGAATCTACCTTTTCTATGGTCTGTTTTCAATCTCAGTCATTCTCATTTCATATTTATTTCAAGAATAAGAAATGAGGAAGTGGGTATCTCAAATGGAGGCAATTCTCAAATTGATCTATTGCAATTTACCAATGTAGAAGTTCCCACTTCACATATATGTTGTCGTTTTTTTTTTTTAGTAAAAATACCCCTCAGGCCCAGAACTGCATCACTGTCTGTTCTTACATTTTCCCAAATCAGGAAACTTTTCCCAAATCTGAAATTTTTTCTGACCGTGGAGGGAAATCAGGGATAATTCTTCCACGTCCTTCCCCCATCACTTGACTTCCGAACCAATTATTAAAAAACCGGTTGAGTTATAATGAGAGTGGAAACCGGGTATTATTTCATTGTGATCGTCTATTGGAGTATATTATATATATATACAATATATAATACAATGATAAGACTTATCTCTTATCAGTAGTATTAATAAAATTATGCTTAGTATTACTTAGTGTACTGCATTAGTACATTTAAGTATATTACCATCGAATTTTGGGAGTGATTTTTTTTTTTGGGGGGGGGGGGGATTTCTGATTTTTACATGTGACGCTTGAGACAGAAATGACAGCAAAATTATGTTCATGAAATGATTTAAAAAAATAATGTATGCAGATCTGGCATCATAAGAAACACACACACACACACACACAAGTCAGAAAACATAGGGGAAACTGATTAATTGGACGACGAGGTCCAGTTGAATGGCTTCCTACAGTAGGTCTCCATATCTAACGCCCCTTGATTTCATTTTGTTAGATCATTTGAAATTCGACGTTTACAGTGATCGTTCCCGGTCCTTGAAGGAAATAAAGACTAGAATAATGATCAAATGTTCCAAGATTTTTCCTGTTATGTCGAAACGTGTAAGGCTGTCACTCAGAAAAAGAATTGAGAAGTGTATCGAGGTTAATGGATCTCAGTTTGAGCATTTATCATGGTTAAACCAGAATAATTCGTGAAACAGATTATTTTCCCTGTGCGTCCTGACTTTTCGATCACCCCAAATGTATACACATTTTTTAATTGAGGAAGGAAGGGCCAAGGGCAAGCGTCCGCAAAAATGTCCCTTCATATAAGAAGGAGCGAGCTGAAATCAAGGTCTTTGAGGCTCACGATGCCATTTTTTTAATTATTTTTAAAAAACTGTGTAGTGTGTGTGGTGTGTGTGTGTGTGTGTGTGTGTAAAATACATGTATATGTAGTGAAGAATAGAGGGAGAAATGTATGTTTGATAATATATATATATATATATATATATATATATATATATATATGTGTGTGGTGTGTGTGTGTTTGTGTGTGTGGTGTGTATATATATATATATAAATTTTTAATTAAATCAACTTCATATAGCTTCGTTTTAATGTAATGAAACTGAAAAAATCCTCTGTCTAAATTAAATATAAAAAAATCTGTAGTCCTGAATTTTGAGAAAACTTTGAAAAAATTTAATTAGATTAAATTTCAAATCTAATTAATCAGAAAAATATGTATCTACTTGTATTATGTTGCCACACACACACACACACACACACACACACACACGCACATGGTAGAATATACTATCTGGTTAAAATCATCCAGTTTGATATAACTTTTCCAGTCTATATGAATGAAAACATACTTGGCCCTGCTTGAAATGTTACCAACATTTAACATTTAGGATAAAAACATGTTATTAAACTCTTAAATTTTATCTTTGGTTACATTACACAACACGTTAAAACATGTTGAAACATGTATCACCATGCTTCAGCCTACATCAATATGTTTCAACATGTTAATAAACGTTATAAATTTGCTTCTCATAATTTTACAAAAATAAAATACCCTTTAAATTCAATTAAATCGGCCATGTATGTATTTCCCCTCATAAGCACGATATCGCAATCTGTTTCCATGGCAACAACGTTTATTTTAGATCGAGAACGGCGCCAAAATCTTAATTCTTTTCCTGAATAAATGAAAGAAAAAATAATATTTTTCTTTAGTTACCCCTGCGTAGGAGTGACTTTTAGCTGGTAATGAACTTGACTTATTAATTAATTAGGATTAATTAGGATTAATTATTAATTAGTTCGGTCATGTTTGGAAATGAAGATGACGTCATAATTTGTCATGAATAAAGAGAGATGTCTGCTTACGAATAAAAGTATTTAAACTGTGATATATATATATATATATATATATATATATATTAATATATATATATATATATATATATGGTGAGCATGTATACTCGTCTAATACTAAGGGTAACCTAAGAAAGTGTTGGGTCACATTAAAGTATTGCCGACCACTTATGTCATACGCCGAAGGAGGAAATTTCCCTTATTATACATAAATAAATAAAACTTTCTTAAATTACCCTTAGTTCCCTTGTCGTCCCTTCACACTTACATTCAACCGTATTTTCCTTGAGTTTCACTTGTTTTTCATGTCCTCAATTTTGATGAGAAGAGCTTCTTCATTAGCGTTCTTCTGCGACTTCTCTCGAACTTCGGAAAGCTCCTCCACCAGATCCACGACTTCTTCTTGTTTCTCAGCCAATTTTATGGTCAGGTCATCGATTTGTTTCTGGTACTTGTGCTCCTGGTCGGCCAACTCTTTCCTGACGAGGGAAAACCAAAAAGAATATATAATATACAGTATATATATATATATATATATATATATATATATATATATATACTCACTACATTCTAGTAATATCCGATTAATAGTGATAATAATAAATGATACTAATATCCAATTGAAATTATCTTTGCAAAATTACTATGACTTTACATGCAAAGGTTTTGCGCGAGGGGAAAAAAATCTTATCGTCTTATTTGAAAATAACTTAAGCCGAAACTATCGTATGAAATATAGTAGAATAGTACTATGAAGTAGTTACTATTGCGCATAACTAGTATAGTTAATAGCAGAATAGTGTAAAGAGACATCAGACGACTGGTTGGCACATAGCATGAGGTTGTTGATAAGCTCGTGTACAGCACGTCGCGATACCGTATGTTTTAGCTCAGCAATAAATATCAAATGATACTGTTACTGATACCACAACCATAGTAATAATACTATTATTACTATTACTACTAATAATAATAATAATAATTCATCAGTATTATTTGATTAATTTTTATGAAGTTTACTCGTAAATTTTACTTTTTCACAATAGTGTATATATATATATATATATATATGATGCAAATGTGAAATTAATCCCATATATATATATATATATTATATATATATATATGCTTCACTTAATGTCAAGACTCAGAGTTTCATTTCACGTGTCTTGTTTGAAGAGACGGAATTCATAATGTCTTTGATATTTATATTTTTTCAAATGATAAATTCTTTCCAAGTATTTTATGTCATTGAAACTTCTAAGCTGCCGTCGTCTAACTTATATTTGAAGTTCTGCACACATTGTTTCGTCTTCATAGTTCCTTAAATGCAGTTACAACATTCTTTTTACGTGTAATTCCAAGTATTAGAACTATTATATATATATATATAATAATATAATAAAAGGACGCGTGTGTGTGTGTGTGTGTCTGTCTGTCTGTTCCAGCCATAACTCCAAAATGGAGGCAGTTACAAACATGAAACTTCACACACACACACATACTGATTCGGTCCCGAGGTTGTGCACCTGGGTGTTAATAAATTAAATAATTATTTTTTAAAAATTAAATGACGTCATCAAGATCATTACGTCATTACGTGTGTATATATATATATATATATATATATATATATATATATATATATATATACAGTACAGTATATAAATTATATATATATATATATATATATCGAAACCTATGGTCAAATTATAGAGTACCCGGTTAGGTTCATTGAATGCCCCGTTAGGTCAACTGTACGCCCTTGACGATTGGTTAGGTTAAGTCGTGATATTTTCGTTAAAACGCGGGATAGTTTTTCTACCCGCACGAAGGGCGGGTTCTCTGCTAGTATGAAATCAAAATGCCTTCACCAAGATTCGAATACGGTACCTTCTAAGTAGGAGTACCTGTCATATATTTAAATGACTTCGGAAAGACTTAATGCTTTCTTGTCCAGATGTGTTTTACGGTGTTGACCCTCCAGCACTCGAGGTAATGGCAGCATTTAATTCAAATCTCTTTGGTATAGCACCAGGATCCCCATAGATGGAATAATACGCATGAGCACGCGTGAACAGTGTTTTTTAGGAAAGGAAATACACATTCGCATACACGTGAATGTGTATCTCCTTCCCTAAAACACACACACACACACACACACACACACACACACACACACACACACACACATACAGACGTTTCATTTCGTTTCTCAAATATCAAAACAGAAATGAAGAAATAAAGTATTTTGGGAGAGAACTCTTACTTATAAATATTAAATGTCACGGTTTCCTCTTCGTCGCTAGTTTGGATGCCTTTGTTTACAGATCCATTCCTGAGCTCTTTCGATAAATATTTGTTGGTTTTTATTTTACCTTTGTCGTCAATTTGTATCGTGATCGTTTCCTGAACCACGTTTTGAGAGTCACTGTTCTCATTCGTAGAATCCGTTTCGGAGCACTCGACGATGTTTGTCGAATTTTGTTTGGCTTCTGATGTTGCGGTCAGACCCTCTAATTCATTAGTTTTCTTTGTTCTTTCTGATTCGGTCTCTGTCGTGTCGTTTTTGTTGTCTTCTACCATTTCCCGTTGTTGTTGTTGTTCTTCTTCTTCTTCTTGTTCTTCTTGTTCTTCTTTTTCTCCTTCTTCTTCTTCTTCTTCTTCTTCTTCTTCGGTGTCTTCTTCCTGTTCCAGTTCCTTTCCTTTATCGTCTTCAGGAGCGTCTGTCGGGGACTCTTTATCGTCTTTCGAGACCAACTGAAACTTTTTCATTTCAGATTCATATCCAAATTGTGAAATTCGAAAATTACTCGAACCTAATGGCGCGTTTGTCCCTTCTGTTGACTTTACATCAGAAGCTTTCGGATTAGGAACGTCTTTGACGCTTTGATTTTGAGTGGATTGAACGCTGTTGCCAATTTTAGGCCACACTTTTTCATCTTCTTCGCAGTCGTGCTCTGAATGACTCGAAATTTGACTGAGGTGTTTCAGAATTGGTTTGGTAATGACGCGGGACGAGCTCTCATCATCAGTTTTCAAAGATGTCGATAAGATTTCAGTTTGTTTTTTAAGTTCTTCCAATGTAATTGGGATTTCGAACTTTACATCCGTTTCTCCTTTTTCAGGAGGGAATTTTGGCATTGAAGCTGATCTCCTCCTACGAGGAATAGATCTTACTGGCGACGAAGATCTAGGGAATATTTCATCTTTGAAAGAAAATTTGGCGTAGCTATTAGGAATGATTTCTAAAGACGTAGCTCGTTTCATGGATTTGCTAAAGCTCACTGAAGAACTGAATGGTATACGGAATATAACGTGAGTTGCCGGTTCGTTATTTTCTATGAGATATTTATTTTCTTTTATATCGCATCTGTCCTCATTTAATAACTGGCTTTGGTCCTCTTTCTGTGTATACGCAGTTCCATTAATATTTATATTATTATGGTCTTCTTCTATTTCTTGTGTTTTCTCTTTGTCTTCTTTCGAGAAAGCTGATATAGTAGCAATTTCTTCACTATCGTCATCATCGTCATCATCATCGTCATCATCATCGTCATCAGTGTCTTTTAACAGGTCTGTTCCTACGGATAATTTTAGTTTAGACTTTTCTTTCGGTTGAGGTGGCTTCCCAATGTCTTTGCTACTTCTTTTGGAAACCAAAGGAGGTTTTTTGGTTACAACCGTTACATTATCGTTTAGTGGAGATGTTTCATTCTGAGTTGTTGAAAGGTCTTTAAGTGAAGTTGTAATTCCTTTGCTGTCCTCCAAATTTACGATTACATCGCTTTCTTCAGTCGTTTGCGTAAGTGTCGAACTGGACTTATCTTCTAGCAAAGTTTTGGTTTTAGGCTCTTCGGAAATTTGTTCTTTAGATACCTCCAACGTTTGTACTTTACATTTTGGGTCTAAGCTATTAGAATTCAATTTGGGAGAGATTTTTCTGTTTGACGACTTTCGCGAAATTGATTTTTCGTTGGAGTCACTCGACAAATCATTTTCGTTTTCGGGAATGGATTCCAAGGATTGCATTGACGATACCGAATGTCTAGTTCTTCCAATACCCGGCGAGGGGCTCTGAGGAGGAGTATGCAAGTTCTCCTGAAGAAGAGAGTCTTCATTCGATTCATCTGATTGACCGTTAGTGAGAGTTGGAGTAGAGGAATTGGTGATACTACTTGATTCCGAGGGTTGTTCATAGTTTCTGTCATCGTTTTGTTCAATGATGAATGGAGGTACTGAATTCTTATCGATGTCAATTACGGCATTTGTCGAAGATGAAGGCGATAACTGTCCAAGTTTTCTACTTGGTACTGTAGGATTGGTTTTAATATTCGTACGAGTCGTTTTTCTGACAGTTGTAGGAGAAGATGGTATCCGACCACCAGTTCCCAACTTTGGTCCAGGAGGGGTTCTTCTACCCGAAGGAGAAATTGGCCTTCCACTTATGCTGGAGAGACTGGAAGTAGAGCTTGAAGGGGTTGACAACATGGAGGTAGAGCCATCCCCTGCAGACGATTCAAGTTGTTTAGACGATGGTTCACTAATGGAAGACTGAGAATCTGTTTTTCTGATAATATACGGTGAGTTAACTGGAGCGCTATAGGAGATACTCGACACGACAGACAAAATGGGAGTTTCCGGTTTAGATCTGAAAGAATGTTCAAAAACGGGAACTTTCCTCGGATACATTCTACAATTTAACAAATACTTTTCAGAGACGAGACCCATGGAACTGCTTAAACTACTATCCGACGTATCGTCCGGTAAATGATTCGTAGTGGAACTACTGCTCTGATAGGTGGAAGAAGAAGTATCACCAATCGTTTTCCCCGATGTGCTCGTAATATCGCTACTACTGACGGTGTAAGACGATTGGGTCTCTGATTCATCTTTATTCGTGTCGTCTACAGGAACCATCCTTTTCTCGTGGTGAGGATCGTTCGATACGTCCTTCCCATCTAGAAGAGAAGGTGTAGAAGATACCGTGAAGAGGGTTCCCCGCTGCGAGTTATTTTCTTTGGTCCTTTTCTTTTCCAACGATTTGCTCCTCTTGAAACTAAACCTTGGAAATTTATCTTCTTTAATTTTATCTTTTGTTATGGATTCTTTATCATTCTTGTCTTGAGACTTAGATTTTTTCAATGAATATTTCTTTTCATCTTTGGTTGCCGAACCCTTCTTGTCGACGGTACTTGACTTATCCTTCAGTTTTCCTTTAAATATTCCAAGCATTTTTATTTTCCAAAATTTTTTTGATAATTCGAAATTGAAACTGATTTTAAAATATTTGTA
>JAJOZX010003700.1:302500-332500 GCA_023014485.1 Bathynomus jamesi | reverse complement strand
CGTATATATATATATATATATATATATATATATAGAGAGAGAGAGAGAGAGAGAGAGAGAGAGAGAGAGAGAGAGAGAGAGAGAGATTACAAGGGTCACGGGAAACGAAATGCTAAATCGTATTAATAGAAAATGTATCACAAAGTATTTTTAGATGACTGTATGTGACCTTTTACTCATGGCACGAAATCTTATATTTAGATACGCATGACATGATTCTCTCTCTCTCTCTCTCTCTCTGCCTTCCTTTCTTACTCTCTTTCATTCTTTCTCTTTTTTTTCTCTCCCTCGCTCGTACGACCTCATTTGTTACACTGATTAGTTTTGGTCTTGAAATATGCGTAAAGGTATAAGAAGGGTAGAGAGGGTACAGCGTAGAGCCCCCCTTCTCCCTCCTCAAATTAATTCCATCGTTTAGAAATAAACCATACGAAGACAGATTAAAGGAAGTATCTTTACAGAGAGTTGACAAAAGTAAATAGACACCACGATGATTGTCCTCAAGAACAGATGGCAAAGCTCATCCAATGAAATGCCAGAACGTGTGTCAGTTTTACGTAATACAAAATGGAAAACCCAACACGATTCTAAATATATTAATTCTATAAATCTATTATTGTTTATTGACTTTCATTATCATAAAACACAATGGAAAAAAAAAATGGAAGGTGTCTATTTATTTTTGTGAACCCTCCGTATATTCTCTTGAAACACGTCTTTTGAGAGACGAACTAATTCAAGTTTTTAAAATACTAAAATGGTTTTCAGTGTAAATCACATACAATTGTTTTGAATTGAATCTTAAATACGACGCCAAGATATAATTGAGTCAAATTACGTGGTGATAAAAGATTTGGAAACAAATATCGTAAAAAGCTTTTTCACTGAATAAGATCATCGAAGAATGGAATACTAAGCTTACCGGCAACAGTCGTTTCAAGGACATCTGTGACTATGTTTAAAAATTACCTACATATTTTAAAAGTTTGAACTTAAAAGGATTAAACAGTAGTCTATTGTTGTTGTTGTTTGATGGGGGTTGTTTAATTTTTTTGTAACGACTAAGGTTATATGACGGAGGGGGGGGGGGGGGGGGGCTACTCCTTTACGTGGGATCCGAACCACAGGTCGCTACATTATCTGGGCGCAGATGACGGTCTCTCAGCCACCTGCTCTCCAAACCCATTGCAGCTTAACTTCGCTGATCGCACGGGAAGCGGTGTTAAGACAGAGTATAATATATGAACCTAATTAAAACAAGGATCTCATTGTCACTGGTGGTAAATGGCAACGATGAGGAGGATCACGAAGCTATGAAAATGATAAATGATCACACTCAAATATGCCAATGCATTGGTGACCCCTTTTCCTGTTAAATAAATCATAACCAAATCTTTTAAATACAAAGCATGATGTAGATTAGTTTTCATTAGTTTTCGTAGATTAGTTTACTTAGATTAGAATTTTATACTAATCTTATAATTTTTCCTTTCATTATGCTTTTTTTCAACTGTCTTATACATTTTCTTTCAAAACTGTTTTCTGACAGAAGTGGCTGCTGGAAGAATCTCGCCTATTCGTTACTACCTCTCTCTCTCTCTCTCTCTCTCTCTCTCTCTCCTCTCATATTCATCACTTCCTATTCTCAAGAGATAAATGCATTTTCCAAAGGACCATTAATTTCCCTTCTGTATCGAATTCTCGCCTTTATACCCTTGGGATATAAAGAAACATATTCCAACTCTCTGAGTGATCAATTAAAATATGACAGCAAAAATTAATATTTTGAAGGAGAAATATAAATGATTAAAATCCGATAAAAACTACAATTTTTTTTTTTTTTCAAAAAATTAATAAAACTTTTTGATTCTTATAAAATTAATGAAAAAAACTTGTATGTCATCTATGGGGAATATTAGCATAGCCCTAAAAATTCTAAAAATAATTTCAGTAATAAGTTCAAAAAAATAAAAAATATATATATATATATACACACACACACACACACACACACACACGAAGGTAATTCAATAAGTATCCGCACTTTTTATTTTCACAATTTTATTTTCACATCTGATACATTATAAACACATCACTTCTCAACATAGTCTCCCTGTTTCTCAATACACTTAGTCCAGCGATCTACAAGCTTCCTAATGCCATCACAAAAGAATGTTTTTGGCTGTGTGCGTAGCCAGTCATGCACCGCCTCCTTCAGGTCATCATCGCCTTGGAATCGCTGACCTCTCAAAGGGTCTTTTAGTGATCCAAACAGGTAAAAATCCGAAGGTGCCAGGTCTGGACCGTAGGCTGGATGGTCGAGAACTTCAAATTTAAGTTCTTGAAGGCATTTTCTAGTCTGTGCAGCGGTATGAGGACGCGCATTGTCGTATAACAGAATAACACCTTCCGACAATCTCCCTCTCCGTTTTGTGCGAATTGCTTGTTTTAACACATTCCGAAGCATGTCAGAATATGAATAATGATAATGATAACCTGGAACATTATCTAGACTCTAGAGCGTGGAACTACAGTAAGAAGTGCATCGTATTCTGATATGCTTCGGAATGAGTTAAAGCGAGCAATTCGCACAAAACGGAGAGGGAGATTGTCGGAAGGTGTTATTCTGTTACACGACAATGCGCGCCCTCATACCGCTGCACAGACTAGAAAATACCTTCAAGAACTTAAATTTGAAGTTCTCGACCATCCAGCCTACAGTCCAGACCTGGCACCTTCAGATTTTTACCTGTTTGGACCACTAAAAGACGCTTTGAGAGGTCAGCGATTCCAAGGCGATGATGACCTGAAGGACGCGGTGCATGACTGGCTACGCACACAACCAAAAACATTCTTTTGTGATGGCATTAGGAAGCTTGTTGATCGCTGGACTAAGTATATTGAGAAACAGGGAGACTATGTTGAGAAGTGATGTGTTTATAGCAGTGATGTAGGTCTCGAGATCGGTCTCGGTCTCGAGACCGATCTCGAGACCCAATTTGCAGATCTCGATCTCGATCTCGGTCTCGACAGACGCGGTCTCGGTTTTTCTCCCCGAGACCTTTCGAGACCTCGCGAGACCGTATTGAAAAATACATGTTACTGGCATACTCATGATGGTGGCTTGGTTGAACAGACACAATTCAGAATGTTTATGAAAGTTTGTAAAAGTAAGGGACTCTAGGTATTCACTAATCAGTCACCCTGTTTTGAGTTGCCACGTTTGTCTTGCGGAGGGGTGTGGGTCTGAATTTTTTTAGGTTAGCGCTACAAAAAATCCCCCCCCCCCCCGCCCCCGTCAGATTAATTTTATTGAAAATGGAAACACTAAATAGAGAATTTATATATATATATATACACACACACACACATATATATATATAATATATATATATAATATATATAATATATATATATATATATGAAAATGAAAATGAAAAGGTTTATTGGCAGACTATAGTCCATATGACAAATATTATTAACGCAGAAACATTTGAAAATATTATTTTTCATAAATATACAGTGTTAGTACCTATTGCTTTTATGACATTGAGTGAAGGGTCGCGAAAAAATTTGTCTGATCCAAAGGGGTCGCAAGTGAAAAAAGTTTGAGAAGCCCTGGCTTAGAGGATAAATGGCAGGACTCATGGATAGCTTGGATGATCGGGTTGGTTGATTTTTTAATTCTTTGCATTAGACTGTGTTGAGCACGTCTTGTTACCTCCGGGAAGCTCGGGACATTGCGGGTAGCAAACATTTGCGAAGCTGAGCATCTCGGGGGTAATTTATGTAAGAGTCTAAAAGACCTGTTGTACAGCAAATTTAGGGTTCTGCCAGAACCTTTTTTATAATTCATCCAGAGTTGCTGACCGTATATATTACTGCAGAAAGTACGAAAGAGTGTGTCTTTAGCTTCACTTGTACAGAAACGAAAGTTCCTTATGGTCATATTCGTTTTAGCACACAGGCTTCGAGATTGTTTTCTTATATCCGAGTCATCACTCAAGGAGCTGGTAATAGTTTGACCAAATACTTAAACTCTTGTACTTCCTCAATTACTTCACCATTCATTTTAAACCTTATATCAGCTGGCTGATTACAGCTTTTAGGATGAAATTGCATAACCTTAGTTTTTGTAACATTAAAAAGAATATCATGTTTCTGCGAATACACTTCGCAGACATTTAGTAGCCGACCCAGACCTTTAACAGAGGGACTTATTAACACCATATCATCGGCATAAACTAAGTTATTATTTTTGTTTATCTATACAACATCCTACTGTTGCCATTAAGTGAAGCAATTAATCCGTCAATATACAAATTAAACAGCAGAGGGGAGAGCAAGGACCTTGTCTCATCCCGCAAGAGGATATATATATATATATTATATATATATATATAATATATATATATATATATATATTATTTAGACCTTATGCTAATTGCCATGCCTCTGTTTATAGTACCGATATGTCAATTTATTTTTCATAGAAATGGTGTTGGAAAATGTTATACAGGAAACTCAAGCACGGAGAATGAGCAGATACAGAGAGACAGCGCTCATTCTCACAGCAGAGATGACGAAATAAAACAGTCAAACCAAAGTTTCGAGACTAATGGCAAAATATCAACGCTATCGGTCCAAGCAGAAGAACGTTGAAACTGGGAAGATTTTGAACCGCAGGGAACAGTTGCGGCGGTACCTCTTAAAGATCGATGAATTTCATATTTAGACAACTGCTCTCCAATAAGTTTTGGCACCAGAAAAGGGATAAATTCCCATCACTGGCCAATATTGCCATGACTGTTTTAACAGTGCCTGCCTCTAGTGCTCCAGTTGAGCGTGTATTTAGCCATGGAGGCATAATAATGAGGCCCCACAGAAGCCGAACTTCAGCAGATCTTCTGAGCATGCTGATGTTCCTTAAGTGTAATGAGCACCTATCATGCTTTAAATAAATGCACAAGTCAAACTGGGTAGTGGGTACGTTCATTAAACCTTCTGTAACAGATATAAAAGAAGTAAATAACTAAAAGTACATATATATATATATATATATATATATATATATATATATATATATTATATATATATATATTCATTTGTTAATTTATAGGCTACACTTTTTGCATTCAACACACTACATCTGAGAAAGTAGTTATTAGTTTATTAATATACTTAACATAGTCTAATTTCCATAGTAGTGTAAAACAAATTGAAAGGGCATGAGCTTGGTCTCGATCTCGATCTCGGTCTCGAATTTTAAGGGTCTCGATCTCGGAAGGTAGATCTCGATCTCGAACCTTTGATCTCGGTCTCGATCTTGGTCTCACAGGATCAGGTCTTGGTCTCGGTCTCAGTCTCGGACTTGGTGGTCTCGACTACATCACTGGTTTATAGTCTATCAGATGTGAAAATAAAATTGTGAAAATAAAAAGTGCGGATACTTATTGAATTACCCTCGTGTCTATATACTGTATATATTGGTCCAGAGTTTTCGAGATGCCCAGACACTCTGCGTTTGTAAAATTGGAGGTCATAGACAGGGGGAAAGACGGATTGAGGAAGATTGTTCCAGAGTTGACCGGTTGAGTAGATGAAAGACTGGAACTACCGATTAATCCTCGCGTTAGAGAGTTGGACAAAAATGGAATGAGAAAGTGCAGAAAGTCTGGTGCTGCGTGCTCTCCTTAAAGGAGGAGGCATGCAGTTAGAGAGTTCAGAAGAGCAGTGTCCGTTATAATAGCGATAGTAAAGAGAGAGTGAGGCGACAGTGCGGCGAAGAGAGAGAGGGGTTGAAGACAGTGAGTAAGAGGAGGGGAATTGATAAGAAGAAAAGCCTTTGATTCCATCCGGTCAAGTGTGTGGGTTGAGCCATCCCATACATGAGAAGCATACTCCATACAGAAGCGGACAAGACCCCTGTACAAAGACAGCAACTGAGAGCGAGTGAAGAAACGGCGAAGCCGGAACAACACACCTAACCTCTTGGAAGCTGTTTTGGAAAGAGAGTATATATGATCTTTACATGAAACATCATGCGAAAAGAGAACGCCAAGAATGTTAAGAGAAGAGGAGGGATTGAGTCGTGTGTTGTTGAAGGTAAAGGGATAGTTGTGTGAAAGACTATGACGAGTCGACAGACGGAGGAACTGAGTTTTTGAGGCATTGAAACCCACAAGGTTTTTTCTGCCCCATTCAGAGATAGCAGAAAGATCAGAGGTCAGGTGCTCCATAGCCGTCCTACGCGAATCATGGAGTGACTGTTGAGAGGGACGCTTTGGAAAGTGGGTGGAGATATGAAGAGTGGAATCATCGGCATAGGAATGAATAGAACAGGAAGTGCGACTTAAAAGATCATTAATAAATAAAAGGAAAAGAATGGGTGACAGGATAGAACCCTGAGAAACACTACTGTTGATAAAATTTAGAAGAAGAACAGTGGCCATTCACAACTGCAGCTATACAGTAGATCGGCCAGAAAGGAAATTAGAGAGGAAGACACAGCTAGAACGATAAAAACCGAAGGAGGGCAGTTTCGAATTTAAAGATTTGTGCCAGACTCTATCAAAAGCTTTCGCTCTGTCTACCGCAATAACAAAAATTTCAATGAAATCCCGAAAGGAGGATGACCAAGAATCAGAGAGATATACAAGAAGATCGCCAGTAGAGCTTCCCTTGCGGAATCCATACTGACGATCTAAAAGAAGACTGTGAGAAGAGAGGCGTTTAAGAATCTTCCTCTTAAGGATAGATTCAAAAACTTTAGAAAGGCAAGAAATCAAAGCAATTGGACGATAGTTGGAGGGTTGAGAACGGTCACCCTTCTTCGAGACAGGCTGACTAGAAGCGAAATTCCAACAGGAAGGAAAAGGACTAGATGAGAGACAAAGACCAAAGAGTTTGCTTTGGCAGGGTGTGAGCACAGAAGCACAGTTCTTAAGCACAACAGGAGGAACACTATCAAGACCGTACGATTTCTTAGAGTTGAGCCCAGATATGGCAGAAAAAACATCTTTAGAAGAGATTTCAGACATAATAAAGCCAGAGGGAGAAGGATATATATATATATATATGTCATTAATTTTCAAACATTTTCAACACTTTTTAATTAACAATTATTATTCAACACTTTTTAAATATTTTTTCTATACATTCCCAAAGATTTTCACCGCTTTTTACTTTTTCATCGTAAGTTTCTCCCAATTCACAAAAATGTTCACTTATTTTCAACGATTTACTTACAGTTCAATGAACGTCCGAGTTTTAGGTCTCATAAATTCTCGCGTTTTACGAGAAACTTGCAAAAAATATAACAAACAAAGCGATAAATTAATATAAAATTATTTTATTTACATCACGTGAGACACAAACTATTATTAACGATAATTTGTACTCTATATATATATATATATATATATAATATATATATATATATATATATAAATTATTTATATATATATATATATATAATATATATATATATATACGTATATATGTATATAAGCGTGGGTGTGTATTGTTTTATAGTTTGGGTAGTTTACTTAGAGTAAATTAATGTATGTCACGTTCTTAGGAATTTGTACAACGTTTCGAGACACGGAAGAAGTATTCTTCTTTAGTTTTATAACAGTGATTTTTATTAATAGTTTTGGCATTAAAAAAGGAAAATCCCTTCAAAACAAGGAAATCAGGTAATCCCTATCCTCTCTCTCTCTCTCTCTCTCTATATATATATATATATATATATATATATATATATATATATCGTTAGTTTCCTAAACAAAGACGATTTTTTTCGACTAAAAAAAATAACCAATGACGTCACCACTAGAGGCACAGTGTCAGAACTGAGTGCCAATTTGGGTCGTTCTTTCTAATTTAAAATAAAATCGCAAAAATAACTGATATTTTTTTTTTTTTCATTCTACCATTCTTCGGTCGCGGTAAACTTTACGATTTGATATATTTTCATATGTATATATACTTGTGTATATATATATATATATATATATATTTTTTTTTGTATTATTATTATTTAAACGTTTATTCTATTTTTTATACATACATTTATCAACATTTTATTCGTGTATTATTTTTTTTATCCTACAACGCTGTTATAAATTTCTCGAGGTGATAATAACAGTGTGTGGGGTTCGGGGTTGGGGGTTGGGGGTTGGGGGTTGGGAGGGTGTGGTTTTTTATTTGGGGAAGCGGGTGTTTTTTTAAGTAATCTTTGGCATTTTCCTTTTGTCATTCGTCACTGTTGCTTTCAATGGAAGAACATCTGCTCTCTGGGTGTAAGAGGGTATAATTTATGTGGTAGAGGAGTAGCATATATGGGTATGATAGATTATAACAGATATAATAGGTATAAGAAGGGTATGTAAAATGGTATAAGAGTATGGTATAAACAGGTGTATAGAGGGTATAAAAGAGTATAAGAGTAATATGTAAAAGTGGTATAAGACTGGTATAGAGGTGAAAAATGGTATGAGAGGTATAAGAGTGGTATAGGGGTGCCAAATGGTATAAGAGGTATAAGAAAAGTTTTTAAAAGTGGTATAAGAATATGGTATAGGGGTAAACAATGGTATAACGGGTATAAGAGGGGTCTGTAAGTGGTATAAGGGTACAAAATGGTAAAAGAGGGTATAAGATGAATAAAAGATTGTAAAAATAGTATGAGAGGATGGTACGGGGAAATAGGAGCATGTAGAGGAGTTATACGAAGTGAACTAAAAGCGAAGTGCCCTGTATTGTTTTAAATCAATTTAAATCAATTGTTTTAAATCAATTTAAATCATTTGTTTTAAATCAATTTAAATCAAAAACAGATATAGTTACAGAGTTACAGGTTAACTAAGACTCTAGAATCTACTCTAGGTTAGCCCATAGATAGTCAATTCATAGCTAGATATATAAATAGAGTGAGTGAGCTTCTGATTCGTTAATATTAGCTGCTGAAGATGGAGCTAGTGAACCTCCGAAAGGTATAGCCAAATGTAATATGCCAATAAATAAAATGTTTGTGGCATATGCTCGGGGCTTGGGTCCTCTTCTATATATATATATATATATATATATATATATATATATATATATATATATATATATATATATATATATAGAGGTGTCTTTGTATTCTTCCTGCGTCGTAAACACAACGGTATTTTTTGCGTATCTATTTATAAGTGTTTAAGTGTTTAAGTGTTTTTAATTAATTTTATTTATCTTATAATGTATTTAATTGCTTTTTAACACTTGTTACACACGCGATATTAAAATAATTATGACTAGCGACTATTCTAAAAATATGAAACATAATTATGTACAGGGTGTGGCAAAAAAGTCAAGAGCCACATCAATTATATTATTTTATTTACAGGGTTTATAATAAATGGTGACATTGAGGACCGTTAACTTTTAAATACGTTTCAGTACGTTTCACACAAATGTGTTCAACTTTTTTGAAGTGTTTCAAACTTGAAAAAGATGTTAGAACGCTGCGTCATTACTTACGGCTACCGACATTTACCACACTCTGTGTGTAGAATATTCGAAACAGGTCTACGAATGTTTAGTGTTAAGTGTCTAGAATCAGTCTGGAACAGACGATTTTGGGTTGTATATATATTTTTTTTTCTTCTTTGATTACCTCTTAAATACTCTCAGGACCTCTTAAAACTTTTGTCTATACCCACTGTCATTCTTATTTTCATTCTCGGTCCTCAAATGAGAATGATCGAAGTGAGAATTTGAAAAAGTTTCCTTTGAGAAGGTTGTGACGAAGTTGGGGTATGGAGGGGTAGTTTTTGTATGAAAAATCTAACTATAAATTGGGGATATCTTACACTGGGATTTGAGAATCAGAAATTGTTAGTCCCACTCGAGGAAATGGGGATGGCAGTGAGCGGTAAGAGACCATCTTGGTGATGAGCAAGCATTTCCGGATCTAAATCCGTGTTGCTGGATTGGTTTACGTATCTCTTATTTTTCTTACACAACATATTGTATAAGAAACTGCACACTTCTTTCAGGAAGTATACAGTTTTGTGTTTTAGCTCTTCTTTCAGCTATTAACACACTTTGTAAGTGTGTTAGTAGAGATTCGATAGCCGATAGTTTTTGGCATAGTACGATATCCCATTGTGAACAAAAGCACAACTTGTTGCTAGCACTTATTTGGGAATTGAGTAATCGAACCTATGTTGAAAGATGCCCTCCGGAGTACGTAAAATATCTCCGTTATGCTTTCTTTGCAGTTTCAGAAACGATAAAACTCGTGTGTAGTACATTATTTCGCAGACGAAAGAGCGCATTACTTACGTCTCTTTCTGCGAAATCTATCACGAGGCGAATTCATGGTTTATTCTTTCTAAGAAAACTATAATTACGGTGTGTGAGTTCTCGCTTCAACCAATCCTCAGTTCTTGTGCCTCCATTTTGAAAATATTAGGATTCACAATTTTCTTTTCGGGTTTAGTTAAACTAAACAAAAAAATTAAACAAATCATTGAACAATTCACTCATATTTTGGGGGTTATTTGGGTATAATCTTGTTTTAAAGGTTTGGGTATTTTCCTCGTGTTTCATTTTTCCTTTTGTGAAAGTGTAAAAATAGAATTGATTTATTCTTCTTTACATTTTTCGCTATTTTACATCATAAAAAGCTTTCGGGTAAAAAAAAATGTTGGTTTAAGTTTAATCTCTGTTTTGTTTACGTCTTCTCTGGGTTTTTTCTCTCTACATTTATTCTGTATTTGTTAACATGCTCTACATTTTATTTATTGCTTTGTTTTTGTCTGTCGTAATTTTGGCATCAACAGTGCCAGGGCATATATATATATATATATATATATATATATATATATATATATATATATATATATACATATATAGAGAGAGAGAGAGAGAGAGAGAGAGAGAGAGGAGAGAGAGAGAGAGAGAGGAGAGAGAGACAGACAGAGATAAAAAGAGACAAACAGACAGACAAACAAGTATAGAAAGAGGCAGACAGACAGATATAGAAAGAGCCAGACAAACAGGCAGGCAGATATAAAAAGAGACAAACAGACAGACAAACAGGTATAGAAAGAGGCAGACAGACAGATATAGAAAGAGCCAGACAAACAGACAGACAGACAGACCCAGACAAACAAATATGAGGTAAATAATTTTTAATCTAAATACGAGCCGCCTTGAGCTAAATCCGAATCTAAATCCGATAACATAAAAAAAGATTGAAAAAAATCACTCATTCCGAATACAACTTCAGACCCGGAAGAAAAACTCAGTATTCACTTTCGTTTATCTGTGATACATACACACATACAATACATACATACGATACAGACATGCGTACATACAATACATACAATACATACATACATATATTTCATTTGGTGTTGTGGAGTCCGGGGAAAAAAATTGAGAGACTGTAGTCAGTCAATCGCTATACAGTAAATCTATGCATCCATACTAATTTCTTTATTACTGTATTGTAGGGTTCAAGTGATGTTATTACTTCCACCCCCGTAAGGAGTGGGCCGGAGGTATTTTTTCAGTCGTGTGTGTGTGTGTGTGTGTGTGTGTGTGTGTGTGTGTGTGCAATATAACTTTCAAATGGTTCAACTGTTTGAGAATTCTTCTGGCGAAGGTTTGCATCTCCTGATGCCTTTCTAGTTTTAGTAAGAAATAGTTACATTCTGATGTAATTTTCTTTATCAACAGTTCATCACGCAAAATTTTCCTGAGCAAAAACAAAAAAAAATCAATCCTTTTTGACTGCTACTTTTCATATTCCATAAATGTAACTAAATATAATGAATTCTTACTCAGGAATAAAAGATATGTTCAAAAACATATCGTTGGTAATATTTTTTCACAGCAAGTTTATATACAGGGTGTCCCATACGTCCGGTCTCAATATGTTAATATGGAAATGAGTTACAGTCCTGAGGAAAAGGTCTCTTCAGTAACACTCCTGAGAAGAAGGCGCTCCCTTTTCTCACGAGTGTAACTCACTTCAATATTAGCCACTGCCTGTTATTCTACCTGCAACAAAAAAAAAGATCCCAAAACAAGAACTCAATTTAAGCATTTGTTTTAGTTATAATGTATTACTTGTGTAAATTTAACTTAAAAATAAATTTTCCTGTGAAACCAAATTTATGGGACACTCTGTACATGATTTATATTACTCGTAAGCCAACTTCCGTGATGGCACAGTGGGTAACACCTGTTTCCTTATAAGGGAAGTGAAGACACCGAGTTTGGGGGTTTGAATCTCGATGATGCTGGTAATAATAATAATAATAATAATAACACAATAGTTAGAGCAATGTGTCGCATTAGTTGGCCTGAGCACCGTGCTAGTTCCTGGCCCTCGGAATAAAATGATTATTTTGGGGGTTATTCAACCTCTTTCGTAACAGCAAAAGTCATGTGACGGAGGGATACCTACGCCTTTACGTGGTATCCAAACCATCTAAGGGTTGATACATCATCTGAACGCAGAGGAGGGTCACCCATTCAACTACTCAACAGACCCGACGTCGCTTACCATATTAGCCATTAATAATAAATTATTAATAATATTAATAATATTAATAATACTAATAATAAATAATTAAGGAAAAAATATTTGCCATATAAATAAAAGATATTAAAATAATACGTAAATCCCATTGGAAAATAAATCCTATTTTTGGTAAATAAATAAATCCCATTAAAAGTCGTATTTAATTAAAGGAAAGTTAAAAGCTCCCAAGCCAGCAAATAAATCCCCTAAAATAAACTCGAAGAAAAATAAGAATTTTGGAAAAAAAAATAATAATTAACCGAGAAAATATAAATTTAAATTAGAGACAAATCTTTTTACCAAATCAACTTATCAAAATATTTTTTTTAACTTATCAAAATCTCTTTCAACTTATCAAAATATCTCCTAACTTATCAGTATATCTTTTAACTTATCAAAATATCTCCTAAGTTATCAAAATATCTTTTAACTTATCAAAATATCTGTCAATTTATCAAAATATCTGTCAACTTATCAAAATATCTCTCAACTTATCAAAATATCTCTCAACTTATTAAAATATCTGTCAACTTATCAAAATATCTGTCAACTTATCAAAATATCTCTCAACTTATCAAAATATGTCTCAACTTATCAAAATATCTCTCAACTTATCAAAATATCTGTCAACTTATCAAAATATCTCTCAACTTATCAAAATATCTCTCAACTTATTAAAATATCTGTCAACTTATCAAAATATCTGTCAACTTATCAAAATATCTCTCAACTTACCCATACAAATTCATGAAAACCTTTTGCGCGACATCATGAAAATTGGGTGGGTCATCTTGATTGTTGTTCGTGGATTGAATAAAGTCACTCATGAGTGAATCTTTGAAGCTATTCATGTTATAACCATTCACTTGGTCAGGATAGCACTTTTCACTTGTAATCGTCTCCGCCGCACTTGTTTTAGCCACTTCCATTTTCGTCAAAATCGCAGTTCGCGTACGGTATATATGTATATATAATTATATATATATTATTGTTTTTATATATATATTATTTATAGATATTTATATATTTATATATATATATTTATATATATTATATAGAGTATCTTTGTGTATATATATATTTTTTTTTTATATTTTATGTTTTCTTACTGTAGGTAGGAGTTAAAATGTATTTAGGTTTGATTTTTATTATATGCGTATTCGAAGCTAGAATGAATTGGGAAAAAATAAGTGAGGTTTTAGGGTGTCATCACATGATGCGATTATTGCTTGTTCATCGTTTCAAATTATACGCAGTTTACTTCTCTCTCTCTCTCTCTCTCTCTCCTTTTTCTCTATTTTTACCTCTTTATCACTCATTTTACACACAGTTTCAACGTCATTTTTCTTTATCCCCCAATACACACACACACACACACTGACACACACACACACACTGACACGCACGCACTTATCGTTCATCTCTTGCTCTTCGTGTCTCTCGCATGGTCCCCAAAACGTTAATTATCAGGCAGGGTCCTCCCCCCTCCTCTTACTCCGTAAAAAGAAAAAAAATGAGTTTAAGTATGCGTGGGTCGATAAACCTTATACTGAAGATGTAAATAATTAAGAATGTATTTTCCTATAATTAGCTCCAAGCACGATGATGATGCTGTCTAAAAAGAACTAAAATAATAATGACGAAAGGAATAGATAGTTATATATCCCGTTTATATATATATATATATATATATATATACTGCGCAATGTTTATCTCCGATCATTAGATAAGATAAAATACATGTAAATAATGATACTAAAATTATGAAATAGTTTTGGTTTGATAAATATATATATATGATTATACACATATATAATATACATACAAATATTCATTGGCTATATCACAATAAAAATAAACTTGCCCGTTTTATATATATATATATAAATCACTGTATACTGAACGACACGCACGATATAGGAACCATATAGGATATCCTTGTAGGATTTTTTATAACACTATATATATATATCAAAGAAACTATAACAACAATAGAATATAGAAGCGTTCTATATAACGAAGCTATACGTATCTATATTCTGTATAGGGAGACGTAGAAAGCGTATTCAGTAAACCTTATGAACACGTGCGTACCCTAAAGAGGTGTTTATACCTTTGTACCAGGACAGGTTTTAAATGCGCTTATAAAAGGGTGCCCGACAGCGTCGTTACTTTGTGGCTCTGTTTGGCACTGTCCCAGGACGAGAATTGGTATAATGGCATTACGAAAATGTCATTAAACTACATATATACTTTTTATAAAAGGAAATATTTTCAGAAAAGTGCATACTGTGTCTCTATATCTAATATATATATATATATATTTTATGCACACCCACAAGGAAAAATGAGGAGCGATTCCAAGGCCTTTCGTTTATTTAACACTATGCCTCATAATACGAATGCCCTTGGAATCGCTATTCATATTTCCTTGTGGGTGTCCGTCATTCATTAATGTCACCTGTTAAATTGTAAAATTAAATTAAATTACATTATATATATATATATATATATATATATATATATATATATCGAGAGAGAGAGAGAGAGAGAGAGAGAGAGAGAGAGAGAGAGAGAGAGAGAGAGACATTAAGTAATGTTTATACGTAGTATTTAACAAATTTTGTTCTGACCATACCCATACACATAGGGTATGAGCAGCTCGCAGCATCATCGCGAAATATATTATAAAGGGTCACAGTACCAACGAGGTTTCCGTAAGTGGTCCATCGCCACTGGAAGAGAAAGTACTTTGAGTTATCCTATTCAAAGCAGGAACATACACTAGATGCCCCGTTCATAACCTTTTGTGCGAGGGTTTGTTCTTAGTTTCCCTTGCAGACACTCTGATTTTATAAAAGGTGTGAGTGCATGATTCGTCAGGAGCAAGATGCACGGCTAGTTTTTTTTCTATGAGGCTCTGTCTAGCATATATATATATATATACTCAGACATATTATTTACATAATTCGAGCCAAAACGAGTATATTAAGTACAGATGTAAATCTGTATTAAATTTTAATTTTGTTTTCTGTATACATTGGCTTCGTCGTGGCCAGTGTCGTAACACGGTTTCTCGTCGATCAACGAAGTAAAGAGACATTGGGTCTGGGTTGTACTTGGATAGATGGACCGCCCTCCGCGTCCAGATGATGTAGTGACCGGCGGTTTGGATCCCACGTTAAGCAGTAGGTTCCTTTCGTTATATAACCTTAAATGTTTCGAAGGAAAGTTAACTAACTTCATTATTAAATTTTTTTCTGTATACTATTGAAATTTTAAAAAAATATTAGAAATATAATAATAATTGACTACCCAGTAAGAAATGAACGTTATAAACGTTTATAAAACGTTAGTAAAACGTTGATAAAACGTCAGTAAGGAGTTTATAAAACGTCAGTAAAAAGTTTATAAGTCAGTAAAACGTTGATGAAACGTCAGTAAAACGTTGATAGAACGTCAGTAAAAAGTTTATAAAACGTCAGTGAAACGTTGATAAAATGTCAGTAAAACGATGATAAAACGTTAGTAAAACGTTGATAAAACGTTTATAAAACGTCAATAAAACGTTCATAACGTTTACTAAACCTTCCATTTCTTGCTGGGATAGTTTGATTGGTTTCCGGTAATGATAATGTTTTGGGTCGTTTAACATCTTTTGTTACGGCAAAGGTCATGTGACAGAGGGTACCTAAAGTTTTTCGTAGGGTTGGAACCACTACCCCATCAAGGCAAATCCAAGGAAATACCTTAATCGATGAAATCTCAAGTCTGGGTTGAGAGTCGGACCCAAGACCTTCAGATTAATAACCAAGGGTTCCATAAATAGGCTCCCCCTGCGGCATTGCTACAGTCAGCTAGTGACCGTGGTGCTTCAGAGAGTAACACCGTTTCCTATGAACGAAGTTAAGACATTGAGGTCGGGGGTTCAGCTCCCGATGATGCTGGTAATAATACGAGAGTTAACGCAATGGGCCGCATTATTTGGCCTGAGCGCTGTGCCAGTTTCAACCTCACTTCACTCATTATTAGTGTATTTACTACTACTACTCTCTCTCTCTCTCTCTCTCTCTCTCTCTCTCTCTCTCTCTCTCTCTCTCTCTCTCTCTCTCTCTCATATATATATATATATATATATTATAATATATATATATATATATATATATTACTGGTCATAAGTCCGAAGACACCTCCGAATTTAATGGAAATGTTACTCTGATGAAAATTATATTTGGTGAAGCAAAAAATATTTTTAGGTAATGTGTTTTTTATGGGAATAATATATTATAAATTAAATTTGTACGAAACAAAATTATATAATCAGTATTTTGAATATTCGCTTCTCGCCTTAATAACGTCAGAACATCTCTTTGGCACCGAAGACCCACGTTTTTCTAAATAAACTCTAGAAATTTCACTACAAATCCTTTCTAGGAACTTTCATTTTAATTTTAGGTTTTTGGTTTTTTTCCTGAGCTATATTTGCTTTCAGTTATTTTTATTTGTTTTTGGTGGGATTGACGTCAGGGCTTTCGAGCGACCCTTATCATAGTATATTTAGCTCTCTCGAAACCTGTTTCCTTTCATCAGATAATTCTTGTTCATTTCGTTTGTGTGCTTTGAGTCATTATCATGCACAAATGGAAGGTTTCGTCTAATTGGGTGACGTCCATTATGCAGGGCATGTCTGCTCAACCTGTTGTAATAATCCCCTTTTTGCTTTATTTCATCAGTTTTTACAATATCACCAATTCTATTAGTTGAGATACATTCCTAGATGATTATAGATCATCCACGTTTAAGGATGTTTACGAAATCATCCTACTTGAACTGCTTATGGCTACGTCTGCTTACAAACATTCTTTGTTAACGATATCATTTCTGTAGAAAATGCAGACAAATTTGATATGCGCAATTTTGACGTAAACAAGCAACTTATTTACAAATGTTCCTTTAAATAAAACTTTGAATACAATAATGAACGAATTGTTCAATAATAATCATAATAAACAGGTCACAATTTCAATAACTATACTTGAAATAACTGCTAAAGATATTATAGTCTTGTTTAATGGTAAAGTTCACAAGCAGGTGAAAGGTGTAGCAATGGGTAGTACCCTGAATCCAACCCTTAGTAATATATTTACGTGCCATTATGAGAAGATTTGGCTGGACAACTGCCCATTGAACTTTGACCTTTATCTCTGCATTATACTTTTTCTACCATTTCGATCATCATCTTACATAGAACAATTTCTTAATTATTTAAATGGTTTACATGCCAATTTGGATTTCACATCCGAGGTGGAAAATGGTGGAAGGATAACATTTTTAAGTGTAACTATATCAAGAAATGCCAATAAATTCATAACATCCGCTTACAGAAAACCAACATTTACAGGCTTAACAACTAAATTTAACCCATTCTTGCCTATCAATTTCAAAGTCAATTTACTCCTCACCATCGTTTGATGGAGCCGTAAAATCTGTCCTAATTATAGATTGTTTAAAGATGCACTGGATTTTCTGCGAAAGCTTTTCATGGCCAACGATTTCCTTCTTCAGTTATCGACAATGTATTTCGAGGAAAGTTAAATAATAGTTATATTAACAAGAATTAACTAACGTTAACGGTACCTAAACAAATATTGTATTTCAAATTACCCTTTTTTGTGGAAACACTCGCTTTGGAGTAGAACGTAAATTAACCAACCAACTGAAATGGAAATAACCCCAATTTCGAATTAGATGCGTTTTCTCTTCAAATAATACAACTGATAGACTGTTTAAGGTTAAAGACAAAATTCCTGATTCTATGCGTTCGCGTATGATATAAAATATATATGTATGGACTGTGACGTCATATACGTAGGAAAAAGTGCCCAACAATTTTTTAAGGCCACGTTTAAATAATTGTATTTTGTTTTTTAAAAGATTTACATTTTAACGTGTTTTAATTTACTGTGACTGACAGAGTTCATTGTCGCTTTAATTATTTTTATGTGTTTTTTAGCCTTGAATACAAATAAATAAATAAACATAAAATTACAAGGGTATAGGTATATATATATATATATATATATATATATATATATATATATATATATATATGCTGCAAACCCACAAGGAAAAAGAAAAACGATTCCAAGGCCTTTCGTGTATTCAAAGCTACACCTCGTCAGGGAATGAAGATAAAGGCGAGAAGCCCATAAATATATACAATGTACAGGAAAAACAAAACAATTAGCACATACTTAACAAGGGTTAATGAGAAGCAAAAGAAATTTTAACATGATATCGTCAATTTTATACGTCCCCGCACTGTTATTGAAAGTGCGGGGACGTATAAAATTGACGATATCATGTTAAAATTTCTTTTGCCTCTCATTAACCTTGTTAAGTATGTGCTAATTGTTTTGTTTTTCCTGTACGTTGTATATATTTATGGGCTTCTCGCCTTTATCTTCATTCCCTGACGAGGTGTAGCTTTGAATACACGAAAGGCCTTGGAATCGTTTTTCTTTTTCCTTGTGGGTTTGCAGCATTCATTCATTTCACGTGTTTTATTGTGAAATTCATCCTATATATATATATATATAAATTAGTGATGTAGGTCACATCCGCATCCGCATCCGCGGAACATCCGCACATTTTCTCGCATCCGCATCCGCGTCCGCATCCGCACTTTGGACTGCGGATGTCGTGCGGATGTGGACCGTTGAGATAAAACGTCATTAATAAGCGGAAATTATCAAATTCTACTATATTAATAGAACTAGTTCATTGTGCGCAAAAGTGATGCAAGCGACAAGATGAGAGGCTGTTCTTGTATGAAGTTACTCTCTTGCAACCTACTTAGATCCACGTTACAAAGCTAAGTTATTTTTACCTAGTACATTAGAACGAGTTAAATCATCACTTGGCAAAGCAGTTCAAGAGCTTCAATCTCTTGAATCTGTCGCTTCGCCACCCACAAAAGAATAAAAGTTTCAGTGACAGAACCAACACCTTCAACAAGCAAATCTATCACAGAATCTGTCTCTCAGTTTCTTGAGTCAAGCAGCAATGACGAGACCTACGCGATGTCAAAAGATGTAGTAAAAATGATCGAGAGCTATCACCAAGAAAAACGCCTGGCTGCATGTGACAATCCTAGTAGTTGGTGGAAAATACGCAGAATATCTATCCATACTTGAGTAAACTTGCAAGGAAACATTTAGCCTGTCCTCCAACAAACGTACCAAGCGAGAGATTATTTAGCAGTGCTGGATTAATATATGATGAAAAGAGAAACAGACTGGCAGCAAAAGGCAGAAAAATTAATGTTCCTTAAGCATAACCTTCCTATAATTAAGTTTGAACATTAAACGATGAACATCTTAGTTTACTTTATTTTAATTACTCATTATAAATATGCCTAATAAAACTTTAAACTTAATATAAATAGTTATGAAGCTAATTAAAGATCTCTTTCTATAAGGGTGGAGGAGGTTGGGAAAGAGGTCGGTGGGCTGCATTTGAGTTGGGTTCACGTCCCGCATCCTGGTAACACAATTATGGTTTCTAATTGTGGCTGAAACTCGACAAAATATAACGAATTTATTTGCAGACGAATTCACTAATTGATTCTATATTAGTTAGATGCTTGATATTATTTTATATGTTCAGAGAAAAGTACAGCAATTATTGTACAATTAATCAATTATACTACATTATAGCTACAGCTCTCTCTATATAATAACTTATTATATACGTTAAACACAACAAATCTCGAATATATCCTAAAAAATAACGAAAATGTAGACATCCGCATCCTCATCCGCATCCGCGGATGTTGAAATCAAACATCCTCATCCGCATCCGCGGATGTGAAAAAAATGACATCCGCTACATCACTAATATACATATATATACTGTATATATACCCTTGTTTTTATAGACGACCGAAAACTAGTCGGTATTAAAAGATGTTTAAATTCGTACTGGTTATTTGGACCCTTATAAAGTTCCGCCTCCGAATTGGAGATTCTCTGGTGGATGTTGTGTGTATATATATATATATATATATATATATATATATATATATATACTGTGTGTATATATACTAGGGGCACTCAATATATTTTGCCCCACCCTTTTTTCTTAGCTAAATAATAGGTCATGGGGCTGAAATATCTTTTGGGCCGTAAGTTTGAACTTTCTGCGCTTCACATAACCGGATTTTTCAAGTTTGAACATCCCCTCCTTGTATAAAACCGCTTTTAAACGCCCTTGTATGAAACCGATGGTTAACGCAGTTTCGAAAATAGTGTCTGACAGTGGTGTGCGTCGTAAACAGAGAGCTGTTATCGAGTTCTTAACCACAGAGAAGGAAACAGTTGGAAATATTCACAAACGTCTACAAAACGTTCACGGAGATGCTGTTTTTGATCGAAGCACAGTTAGACGCTGGTCTAAACGTGTGAGATCATCGGAGAGAGGGAGAGCCAGCCTCGATGACGAGCTACGCAGCGATCACCCGGCATCGGCTGTGACATCTCTAGGAATTAGTGAAGGAGGTGTGAATACCATAATTCGGCAACTGGGATACTCAAAAGTGTGTTCACGGTTTGTTCCTCGCGAACTGACTGAAGATCACAAAGCCCAAAGAAAAGAAATTGCTTCTGAGTCGTTGGTTCGATACGAGACAGAAGGGGATGACTTCCTTTCACGAATTGTGACTGGGGATGAGACTTGGGTACACCACTTTGAACCTGAAACAAAACGCCAATCCATGGAGTAGCATCACGCAGACTCCCCACGCAAGAAAAAGTTCAAAATGGCTCACTCTGCAGGAAGGGTTATGGCCACCATCTTGTGGGACATGAAAAGGGGGATTCTGGTGGACATTATGAAGAAAGGACAAACAATCCACTCAGAGGCATATATTGCTACACTACAGAGACTCCAGAGACGTATAAAGCGAGTTCGACCGGAGAGAAAACTGGAAGACGTCCTTCTTTTGCACGATAAAGCAAGACCACACAACAGTTTGCAAATAAGAGAGGCCATCACAAAAATGCGCTTGACTGTGTTACCCCACCCTCCATACGGCCCGGATCTGGCACCTTCAGACTTCCATTTGTTTGGACCAATGAAGGATGCTATTCGTGGAAAAAAGTTTCAGAGTGACGATGAGGCTGTGGAGGAGGTTAAGAGGTGGCTCCAGCGGAACCCAGCGGACTTTTACCAGCAAGGAATAAAGGCCCTTGTTTCGAGGTGGAGGAAAGCCGTAGAAAAGGATGGAGACTATGTGAAAAAATAAAAACCTGTAAAAACGGTATGTAACTACTTGTGTGCAAAATTTCTGGAACTTACAAGGAAACTTGGAAAGAAAAAAAAAGGTGGAGCAAAATATATTGAGTAGCCCTCGTATATATGTATCTACAGAGACACTTTCAGATACTTTCGAAGATTCTCTTTTTGCCTTCTTCAACAATTTCTGCAGCGACTCCTCCTGCATTCTCAAGAAACTCATTGTTCCATCGACACATAGCCGCCACCAAAATGACGTCACATCGCGAGACTCCATCTCTGCTTTGAACGTCACACCTCGCGCTTCCTTCTAGAAAATCCTTAGTGACACGTTAGATCTCAACAAGTAACGACGTCGTAACAGGCAGCATTGGCCTGGTGCCATTCATCTAACTTTAAATAAAGACTCTAACTTCCTCGCGCGTTATTATAATGTTCAAGTCATCATTCAACTGCAGAGTTACAACATTTCAACTCGAGCTTCATTCATTCTGTGAACTCGCAGTCAAATTGCATTCAAGCGACCAACTGTAAAGCTTTTTATCACACTTAAATTTCATAATAACTATAAAACTTTCCTTGACTTTTGTTAAATAAATGAAAACGTAACGAAGCTTTTTATTTCCTTCATTAGTGACAATCAGTCATTATTAACAATATATATATATATATATATATATATATAATGGAAGTATTCATAGTTTAAGTGGAAGTACGAAGAGTTAAAACATCTTTTCACATAGAGCATCATCCTGTCCATATGCCCATTCAGGGTACGAGCAGCTCGCAGCAGCGTTGCCAAGCAAACAGAGGGTCAAAGTACTGACGAGGCTTCAGTACGTGGTTCATCACCACTGAAAGCAACAATGCGGTGTTAGTCTATTCAAAAGAACATCCATATCCGTATTCAATCATTATAATTTTGTTAGTTTGTATTGCATATATATATATTATATAATATATATATATATATATATATATATATATATAAATATATATATATATATATATATATATATATATATATATATACTGTTTCTCTCGTATACTTATGACAAGATAAATTTAAATAACATTATCGTGCGTGTTTTGTGTATTATGCAAATTATTCGTTCAGCAAATCAACAAACAAGTTTATGTATCATACTTCAGTTCTGAATTTTGGGCGCGTGTACACAGTAAAGTCTACATAATGTGTGCGCATAAGGTGTACGTATAATATTTTTGCACACCATCGGCTGTAAAACCTGGAAGGTAATTTCAGTTGGAACATATATATATATATATATATATATATATATATATGTGTGTGTGTGTGTGTGGTGTGTGTGTGTATTCAGTGTTTTTAGCAGGGGAATCATTACTGTCCTGTCCTTCTTTTGAACGTTCTTAGCACCTGTCCCGCGACTCTTTTTGCTTTATTTAGCGCTATCTCATTTTGTGTTTCGAATTTCCCATCATCGATCATTATTATATATATATAATATATAAAATAATGACCGATGGTGCGAAATTCGAAACACAAAATGAGATAGCGCTAAATAAAGCAAAAAGAGTCGCGGGACAGGTACTGAGAACGTTCAAAAGAAGGGACAGCACAGCAATGATTCCCCTGCTGAAAACACTGATTATACCAAAACTTGAATACTGCTCAGTTTTGACGTCCCCATATAAAAAGGAAGAAACTAATAAACTAGAAGAAACGCAGACACATTTCACAGCCAACATTGATGGCTGCAAAGAACTCAACTACTGGGAAAGACTACGTAAACTAAATCTGTACTGCCTGGAAAGGAGAAGAGAGAGGTACACCATAATCTACATATGGAAAATGATCGAAAAACTGGTACCACACCTAAAACTAAATCCAATTACTATTCAAACAACACTGGAAAATAGGAAAGGCAGAATGTGTAATGTTCCCAAATTAAAGGCCCGACAAAGGACTTCCTCAACACTAAAGAAAAACAGCTTGGTTGTCAGGGGCCAAGACTTTTTAACTAGCTTCCAAAGGACCTCAGAAACGTTACAGAGGTCAAAGTTGAAGTTTTCAAGAGAAGACTAGATGCCTGGCTCAGGACGGTACCAGATGAGCCGGGTGTACCTGGCTATGTACGGTGGAGAGCGCAAGAAGGCAACTCGCTCTTCCACCAAACCAGACCTAGAGGCGGGGCCACCAGTTTGACCTTCGTGTGAAGAGAGACCAACGCACGGAACAACAACAAGATTAACAAGGTTATATATATATATATATATATATATATATATACTGTATGTATATATATTTTATTTTATTTACTTTTTTTTTTTTTTTTTTTTTATGCAGGAAGGAAGGAAGGGCCAAGGGCGAATGCCCGCAAAAACGGCACTCCATAGAAAGGAAAGCCAAAATACAAATATTATTATAATTTTTGTTTTTCAATTTTGAAAAGATTGTGTAGTGTGTAAGATGCATATATATATATACCGGGTGTTTCAAAAGTCCCTCACTAATTTGATTTTCAATTTTCTTTGCAGCTAATCGACCAATGACGTTCATCTTGTGGTAAACTCTTACTCAGTAGTTGAGAATTTTTTTGAGTCTACATTTGAAGTTTTGCTCCGTTTTCTTCTGCTACCATGCTGACTCTAGAGCAGAGGTGTAAAATCGCTGCATGGCAGGAGGTTTTTCAATCTGTGGTCGAAGTGCAGCGACGATTCCGGGCAGTCTACGGACAGCATTATGCACCGGATAGGAACACCATCGTCGCCACCCACCGGAAGTTTATGGAGACCAGATCCGTAAAGGACAAACCACGATCAGGAAGACCTCGAAGTGGGTGGAGTGAGGAGAATGTTGAAACTGTCCGTGAGGCGTTTACTCAGCGTCAAGGAAAGTCCATTCGGCGAGCTGCTGTGGAACTGAACATCAGCGCGACATCTATCCAACGGATTTTGCGGCATGGTCTCAAGCTGTATCCGTACAAGATCCAGGTGGTTCAGAAGCTGGAACCTCAAGACTACGATTGCCGGGTGGAGATGTGAGAGACAGTGCAGCATCACTACGAAAGAAACCCATCGATCCTGGAGCACATGTGGTTCAGCGACGAAGCTCTCTTCCACCTTTCTGGTCGCGTCAATCGGCACAACACCCGCATCTGGGGAACTCACAATCCTGCGGAGATCCGTGAACATGAAAGGGACACGCCGAAATTGGTCGTCTGGTGTGCCATCTCCTCAGCTGGGCTGATTGGTCCGTTCTTCTTCCGGGATCAAGATGGAAATTCCGTGAACGTCAACGGAGACAATTACCTTCATATGCTTCAGGAGTCCTGCATCCCCCAACTGTCAGCTGTAGCTGACATGCAAGAAGTCATTTTCCAGCAAGACTGTGCCCCTGCTCATTACTCGCGTGAGGTTCGCTCATTTCTGAATAAGCAGTTCCCGGATCGGTGGATTGGTCGTCATGGTCCCATCGAATGGGCTGCTCGCTCGCCTGATCTTACCCCATGCGACTTCTTTTTGTGGGGCTACATTAAGAGCAAAGTGTACGCCACCAAGCCGCGAGTCCTCCCCACACTAGAAGAATGGATCAGGAATGCGTGTGCTTCTGTTACTCCCGAAATGTTGTCCAACGTTGGCCAAGAATGCGTAAAACGGTGGCTCGCTTGTTTCGAAAAAGACGGTGCCCACGTTGAGGTGTACCAGTGACTTTCCAGTAGACTTATGAAGCCAAGTTTGATGCCACCAAAATTCTCATGAATCGTAGACTCAGCAACCAAATTGTCATTTGGTTCCTCTTGTAATTGCTATTTTAATAAAATTTTAAAAATAATGAGGGACTTTTGAAACACCCTGTATATATATATATATATATATATAATATTATATATATTATATATATATATATATATGTGTGTGTGTGTGTGTAGTGTGTAAGATTCATATATGTATAGTGTGTAAGATGCATATAGTGTATGTGTGGTGAGGAATAGAGGGAGAAGCGAGTGTGTTTGAGAAGCATGCTGGATTGCTAATAGGGTATACCTATAAACATCCATCCGTCCATCCATCCATCCATCCATACATACATATATATATATACTGTACACATAAATACATACTTACATAATTACTTTCCATACATACGTACATAATTACGTGCATAGATGCATACACATAAAATCACACCAGACACCCACTCTTTCACCAAAACTTTTACACCCTCTGCTGCCCACGTACAATATATACCGACGCCCACATACACGCACATGCTTGTTTACATACGTGTTCATGTAAATACGATATATTACACCCGAGTTTAGTCATAAAAAAGTAAATTGCCTTTCGTGAATAAATGAAAAAAATAATGTAAAGAAATTTACTTTTTCACAGGATAATCGACTTTATGTTCGAATTATGTAAGAACGAAATTCGTAAAAATTGAGGTAAAAATTAGTAATTTCCTCTATATATAGAACATTATTTTCCAAAATATTACTTCGCAAATAGTTTCACATCCTATTTACACCCCTTATTTTCGAATCTCATTTTATATATATATATATATATATATTTGTAAAGAACGACGCTTGTGTAGAAGAGCGTTCCGTACAAGATGAGGAGGGAGAACGAACAAATGAAAAATGAGGTACCACCCGGGAATCGAACCCGGGATCATCTGATTGCCGGTCAGATATGCTATCCACTACACCATGGACCTCGATCAGTCAGAAGTTGTAATTCCCCTACATACGAGCAGAAACCAATGCCCTGAGGGGGCACCTTCGCATGCCGTACATATATACATTTTAACTGCAAACAACACACAGTATAATTAATGTAAAGAACGACGCTTGTGTAGAAGAGCGTTGCGCACAAGATGAGGAGGGAGAACGAACAAATGAAAAATGTGGTACCACCCGGGAATCGAACCCGGGATCATCCGATTGCCGGTCAGATATGCTATCCACTACACCATGGACCTCGATCAATCAGAAGTCGTAATTCTCCTACATACGAGCAGAAACCAATGCCCTGAGGGGGCACCTTCGCATGCCGTACATATATACATTTTAACTGCAAACAACACACAGTATAATTAATGTAAAGAACGACGCTTGTGTAGAAGAGCATTCCGCACAAGATGAGGAGGGAGAAGGAACAAATGAAATATGTACGGCATGCGAAGGTGCCCCCTCAGCGCATTGGTTTCTGCTCGTATGTAGGAGAATTATGACTTCTGATTGATCGAAGTCCATGGTGTAGTGGATAGCATATCTGACCGGCAATCGGATCATCCCGGGTTCGATTCCCGGGTGGTACCTCATTTTTCATTTGTTCGTTCTCCCTCCTCATCTTGTGCGCAATGCTCTTCTACACAAGCGTCGTTCTTTACATTAATTATACTGTGTGTTGTTTGCAGTTAAAATGTATACACACACACACACACACATATATATATATACAGGGCGTCCCAAAAAATGTATACACACTTTAAATAATTATAAAGGCAGTGTTTATTAAAATACATTTCATTTTCAAAATGTAATAGAATCTACAGACATTATTTAATTGTTTTGTCAACGCCTGTTTTCAAACTGACGTCCGTTCTGGTCCAGGCACTGCTGATAACGCGAAGCAATGGAATCGCAAACATCACGAAACATTTCGTTTGGTATTTGTGTGCATTCTCGTTCAATGGCTGCTCTCAATTCAGCGACTGTTGCAGGTTTTATAGCGTAGACTTTGTCTTTTAAGTATCCCCATAAAAAAAAGTCTAGTGGTGTGAGGTCTGGTGAACGCGGAGGGTATTCTACGAAACCCCTTCGTCCAATCCACATCCACGTCGTGCCAAGTACCACTCGCAATACTCCACTCTTCGGTCCGGATCATCATCATCATCTTCATTAATAGCATGGACTAATCTTGGAATGTAACTTTTCCAGACAGCGCTTCAAAATGCGTTGGACAGACGATTCTGAAATTCCTACCTCACGACTCGCTTGCCGCACAGATTTTCTTGGACTTTGGTGATACGTTTCCAGTACTCTTTCTTGCTTTGTGGGGCTTGTCGATGTCCGTGGTCTTCCGGAACGCTTCTTGTGGACATTCTGAACAGTTCCATCGGCTTCAAACTTATCTCTAATTCGAGTGATGGTAAGTCGCGTTGGTGGATCTGTTTGAAACTCCCTCCTAAACTGTCTTTGCACTTCAACTGCGTTTTCACACTTCCAGTAGCATTTTAGAATGAATTTCCTTTGTTCAAAGCTTAGTCTGACTGCCATTATTAATTCTAATGGGTTTAACTTGGAAAGAAAGAAACAGCAATTGAGCTATCAGCTGTTAAAGTGTGTATACATTTTTTTGGGACGCCCTGTATATATATATATATATATAATATATATATATATATATATATATATAATATATATATATATATATATAATATATACACACACTCGTATATACAGGAGGTTGACAAAAGTAAATAGACACCTTCGGGTTTTTCCATATATATATATATATATATATATATATATATATATATATATGGGATGAATTTCACACTTGAACACGTGAAACGAATGACGTGAATGAATGAATACCCTGACGAGGTGTACTGCTGAATCCACGAAAGAGCTTGGAATAATTTTTTTTTCTTTTTCCCTGTGGGTATGCACCATATATATATATATATATATATATATATATATATATATATATATATATATAGAGAGAGAGAGAGAGAGAGAGAGAGAGAGAGAGAGACCCAGAGTATCGTATTAGCGATACTCTAGGGCTACCAGTGAGTGAATCACCCTGTATATTAAGATTCCCCCTTTTAACTTTTGATTGATTGATAAACTATTGAGTGTGACAAGGTGGTTACAATTTAAACTATGATCTCGAATGGATGATTTAGTTGGTTTATTTAACGACAAGGAGGTCCCGCTACTAACTCTCACATGCTCATTGACCCTCGTTTTCAATTGGCGTGAAGTGGAGCTAATATCTGTTGAATTACACCCATAATTAAAAGCATATACGAGGCGAGATCATCAGGGACTTAATTAGACCTCCCCCTTACATCAGAACAAGGAACCAATAGTAAACGTATTTATACCAACAAATTGTAAAAAACGAAATAGAACCAATACTTTTAAAACATATTCGCATGAGACAAAAGTGGAGTTAATAAGAATTTTAAGCCACTTTCAGTCTTCTTGCTAATGTACCCATAAAATAGAAGCTGAATGAGGTGATATCTTTAGGAACAGCAGGAGTTGAATGTTTAAAGGCTATAGACATTTAGTTAAGAACCACTGAAGATGGGAGTTAAAATTCCTGAAATGTTTATTGATTAAAGAATGTTAGTTCAAGTTATTTTATTCATATCTCTCTCTCTCTCTCTCTCTCTCTCTATATATATATATATATATATATATATATATATATATATATATATGAACAACAGGATAAATCTTTTGTTGAGAGTTGCAATAATTAAATTTCGTTTTCTTTTAAAAAATATTTCCTCCGACGTTTTGCTTTTCATAAATAACTTTAAAAATATCGGAAAAATATCTCTTCTTTCATATATATATATATATATATATATATATATATCAGGTGGCACTGAAAAAACGCGTCCTGTTTGAAGAGCCGCTGTTCCGTTAATATGATTAGTAGACATCTGAAAATTTTGCCGTTAAATAAGAACCTATCCAAATAAATTCCATAAAATTTTTATTTAAATAATATAATTACAAAGAGAATTATAACTGTCTAAATTGAAGGTTCAAAACAATGGCTTATGCGCGATATGACCACCATTTTCATTAATCACTGTTATCACGCGTTGTTTCCATTGGCCATTGGCGAATAGCAGCCTGAATTAGGCTTTCAGATTCTTTCGCGACTTCTACTTTCACAATAAGCCCATTGTTCTATCGACACACGGCCGCGACCAAAATTACGTCACATCGCGAGATTACCATTTTACCTCTCTGCTACGAGCGTCACACCTCGCGCTTCCTTCCAGAAAATCTTTGCGCCACGTAGATCTCATCATATAACGACGTCGTAACAGGCAGCATTGGCCTGCTGCCATTCATCTAACTTTATATAAAGACTCTAAC
>JAJOZX010003700.1:272500-297500 GCA_023014485.1 Bathynomus jamesi | reverse complement strand
TTCAGGAGCGAGTGGAGAGCTTCCTTAGAATACGCCGAAGGCTTGTGTTTCTGATACATTTATGTCTTACTGTAAATGTATCCCCCTTATCTCATTATCTGTGGTTCACGTGAATATACCAGACCGCTATTTAAGAGGACCCTGTTACAGAAGGAAGTAAAATTTTTAAAAAAACGGGACACATTAACTAACCAATGATGAAAAACTCAGGTCATGAATACGTTAAAAGACGATATTCTTATACATTCTATTCGATTAACATCCGTAAACTATCATAAAAACAAAGTTAAATTAACAATAGTGCGCAGATATAGTAAATACAAATAAAATAATAGTTTTAAATTTAGATGTCCTATAAACTTTTATGATAGTGACGCCAATAAAGTTTTCTCTCTAACTTTTTAGTTTGGTCCACTTAAGTGAAGACATAAAGTCTTTATTAACTTCTTTTTTAAAATTTAGGTTTCGTCTGCGTATTTTATTTCATTTTAAGTAAAAAACTATACTTAACATTTATTAAAAACTTCTTGGGGGGGAAGATATTAAAATTAACATTAGGGTTATAAAGGTTATTAGGTTTATGCCATTCGTATACAGTAATTCGGATTCAATACTGAAATAATTGAATAATATACGTTGCATGAATGCAAGTGAGGTATAATATCTTTAATGTAAAGAATGAAAGAATAGGATATGGGTAGAAGCGTGAAGAGGGAGAGAAGCTGATGCCCATCCAAGATTTTACCTTTTAAATGAGTAAGAAAATTTGTATTGAAAGCATTCTCTCAAATTCGTTTCCAGATTATTCCAAATATCAACTCCTTCGTAATAGAGGGATCTCCTTCGTGTTTCAAGTGTGAACTTAGGATTTTTGAAGTAAAGGTTATCACGTCTTAGGTCGTCGGAATGGTTTAGTTTGGTTTTGTTATATAACAGTAACAGGAGGAGTCTCAATATCGAACCTTGTGGCACTCCATGTGTGATTGATTGAAAGGCTAATTCACGTTTATCTAGTTTGAAGTATTAATGTCTATCGTTTAAATAGAACTTGGACTGGACAAGAGAGACCTCTGTTGAATCAGAAGCTTTGGATAGGTCCAGGAAAAGATGCAAATTTGTATAGATGTCTTCAATTAACGTAATAACTGCATCGTCCGTTGAAGGTTTCGTCTTGAAAATTAACTAACAGGGTGACAAAGTATTTTCTTCTGTGGAAAACGTTATTAATTATCGATATATGATATGCTAAAAAGTTCTTCCCATGCTTGATACGGTCGATATACTACTACTACTACTACTACTACTACTACTAATAATAATAATAATAATAATAATAATACACTTAAACAAAGTGACGTTCATTTGATTTAAAAACAAATGTTTTTAGAACGTGCTGTTAACTTCGCTTTATAATTGTAGAATTGTGTAACTTTTTATATCTTCCGATAATTCTAGCGTATTATTGGCAGTCAAATCAACAGAAAAAATGCAGCGTTGAAAATCTCCTTTGTTTACATTTTATATATATATATATATATATATATATATAAAATTTGTTTTGGGAAGTAGTGCTGAAAGAACTGTGTGATGATTTAACTCAAGACTTCTCATTGATGTGGTTATTAACCCCTAATAACTAGTGGTGTACCGATTAATCGGCATCTGCATCGGTACCGGTAAAATCGGATATTTTTTTGGCATCGGCATCGGCCAAATTTAGCCGATTCTCTCACCGATTCTTTGAAACTTAAAATTTTAATTGCAAAACAAAATCTATATTTATGGAAAAATTGAACAGACAATAACTATTTATGATAATTCATATTCATTTCCAAATGTAATTATATAAAAACACTTTACATTCGTGAAAAAGGCAACACTTAATAAGTTAAGTTGCCCATAAACTTTATCTTCTCCCTAACTAGCTAATCTCTAAATACTACAAACTATTGTACTCTCCTACTCTATATTAATAATAATTCTATATTAAGTTGTACTTTATAATTTATATATTATATAAATTATATATATTTATATATATCTCATATATTGACTTTATTTTAAGAATTTTTATAATTTTATAATCCCAAATTATATATCCGTTTTTTTTTTTTATTCAAATTGGGCACCAGGGACTTGAAATTTTAATGAAAAATTTTGTTCTTGTTGACATTTTTGAAGAAAGAAAATACCTTCAACATAAGGGAAAAACAATCACTTTAAATATTTGTATTCAATTTATGAAACTAAAATAAAATAATTTTTTCATTTTACTAAGTAATAAAATTTTTTACCATACGTTATACGAGTAACAAATTCTGGCGCTGTATATTGTGGAGTGAGCTAAGGAAACGCACTGAAACAAATTTGAAATGTAAAAATATGAAAATTGAAAGTTTTTACATTAGATTAGTAAAATTTATGAAGGGAATTGATTTTTTTAAATATAGGCAAAGAATCGGCATCGGTAGATTTACATAGAATCGGCATCGGTATCGGCTAAATTTTGGAATCGGTACATTACTACTAATAACCCTAATAATCCTACAATATAAACTGTGCATAATGTATACAATAGTAATTATTGCCAAGAAAGGTAACTTTCACTGACTCACATTTGGCAGTTCTTAAGATATAGTTCTTAAAATTCTATGTCCTTTATTCTGAATATTGTACGTGGATTTTCTCTGTAATGTCTTTTGAACAATAAGGAATTTGAATTTTAATCTGAATTTTTTATTATTATTATTATTATTATTATTATTATTATTATTATTCAATATTACAGTTTCTCAAATTTTTTGAGGAAAAATGCTTAGCAGAATTACAATTATGATTATATGTATATATATAAAGAAAGAGAGAGAGAGAGAGAGAGAGAGAGAGAAACGTATATTATTATTTGCACATACCAAAAATTATACATGAAAATAACAAAATTCTTTTCAATTAATTTTCCAATCAACCGAACCACCTAAAATTCTAAATGATAAAAAAAAAAAAAATTAATCAATGATAGTTTATTCTATTTTAGTTTTAACCAATAGGAAAGCTTCATAAGCCTCGTTGCCATGCCAACGAGCGTTCTTCAGAATTACATTTCGTACGAAATATATTTTATCTCCATTCGTTTTTCTATTTTTTTTTTCAATCTTTTTCATTATTTACTTTTTTGTAACAAATATTTTGCCCAGAATGAAAAGGTAACTCGGAAAAAAGGCTTTCAGTTTTGAAATCAAATTGATGATTTGGTGTGTGTTCACGATGGATTGATAAAATAGATATAAAACTATTTATTTTCAGGCAACATTAGAGATACGAGTAGTACACACACAATATATATATATATATATATGCGTGTGTGTGTGTGTGTGTGTGTGTATTTCAATAACATCTGTATCTCCTGTATAACATACATATAATAAATAAACATTTGTAACCGCTTTTCACTCTACATACGAGACATTTTTCGCTCTATAACTGTGCCTCATCCATTTAAACTCTATTCTTCTATTTATGTTTAAAATTTATGCTCTTAATTTACGAGCATAAACTAGAATGTCAAAGACACAAAACCAACAAATCTGAACATTAGAAATACGACCAGCGTGTGGTTGAAGATTTAGAAAGCCATCTCATAGAAAAGAAGTTTCCATCTCTTTTGTTTAGGGAGTTGTGTAATAACAATTGGTGTGTGTGTGTGTGTGTGTGTGTGTGTGTGTGTGTGTGTATAATTTTTTTCAAAACGAATGCTGAAATCCCCTTAGTTTATATATCTATTTTGTTCGTGTATGTGTGTGTGTGTGTGTGTGTGTGTGTGTGTGTGTTCACAATATAAATGTATTTTGCTTTTGCTGATGCTTTAATGGGCATGTTTCAACCGCCCCTAATGGTCAGCGTTTCAAATATGAAATAGCTAAAAATCCTGCATATATATATATATATATATATATATATATATATATATATATACCTTTCAATCTTTCAGATGTTCAGTGCGATGATTCCTACACACACACACACACACACACATATATATATATATATATATATATATAGAGAGAGAGAGAGAGAGAGAGAGAGAGAGAGAATACAAATGTCAAATTATATTAAAAACTTGTTAAATGAAAGACCTTCGAACTTGTCAATTTTGCCGGACAGGTTTCTACTTCCTTTGATAGATTAACTGTACTAATGTGTCAAGGCGTGACAAGTTTAGACATGTCCCCTAAATTTTTATTTAAATAATGATTTTATGCAAAATCTTCTCATTAATCATATTCGCGGATATGTTTGCATATATATATATATATATATATATATATATATAGCTTTACTTTTGATGATGGCTTCGACCAACTGTCAGAGTTGAACCAAATTCGACCGCTTCGCAGCATCCCACCTCATCTGGGGGATTTGCTGAAGAGAGAATTGTTTATAATTCCCATCCTGCTCTCATAGTATTACAGTATACAAATTGATGTGTGCACACGCTGTTGAAAGAGTTATATTGGCGTTTCTGAGAGCCAATTATATACTATTTGTATGCGCGACGATGACGATATGTCGTATGGAACTAGACGATACTCAAACAAATCGTCCAAATCCCCAACCTGAGATCGTGGTTTGATTAATGACCACCCATTTGACCACAGCAACTCTAAGCAATTAATCACGACAGGGTATTTCAGAAAGTTTGGAGTCAGTAGGAAATATAGTTTTCGTTATAAATTACATACAGCTCCCACTGATTCCAGACTTTGTGGCCACCCTGTTGAACGGAACGCCACAGACTTGAATTCCTCTACATTCATAAATAAAAACCGGATTGAACTGTACAGTTCCGGAAAAAAGTTCGCCTAGGAACGTAAAATATTCAAAAAAACAAAAATTTACTAATTGGTAATATTATATTCTGCTTTTTTTGGATATATATATACAGTATATATATATATATATATATATATAATATATATATATATATATATATATATATATATATATATATATATATATATATATATATATAGTTCAAATACAGTATACAATCTCATACGTAAATTGGCATAAACTAACCTAATTTGGCTTAATTTGTGCTCTCATGGAATATCAAATATTGGTTTTAAGGAATGGATTACATGAGGGAAAAAAATTCCACAGAAGTTATATTAAATTCTGAAAGAAATTGATAAATAATATTGGAATTATCATTTATTTTACGGTATTAACTGCAATTAAGGATGTAATACAATATGTAAAATTGTTATATATATATATATATGTTGCCGGAATGCGAACAAATTCTACAGTGGATTGTGAGTAGAATTTTTTGGCTTAGAATTATCTTATAGAATGATGATAATAATATTAATTTCATTATTATTATTATTATTTAGTGACTCCCCCCCCCCAGGGGGCCCCTGACCTTCATATATATATATATATATATATATATATATAATATATATATATATAATATATATATATATATATATATATATATATAATATATATACTGTATATATATATATATATTATATATATATATATGGGACCTTGCACCCATATTACTGGGAAGCGTTACCAAAAGACACTCACTGACTTTCATTATTATTAATTATTATTATTGTTAGCGCTACTGTTACTGCTACTACTGCTACTACTATTACTAATAATAATAATAATAATAAGTTTAAAGAAAAGTTAAGAGTTTGCTCACTGTTGTTGACTGGCATTTTCCTCTTCTTTCTTCTTCATTTGGTGCAACTGGTCCTCGAGTCCCCTCACAACTTGCGATTTTAGATTCTCTCTTTGGCACGATTCTTTCAACTGAGGGGAATAAATGCAAACGTGTCTTTTAGAAAGTCGGGGAGGAGTGCAAAATCTAGTCTCTCTAGAAAGATAGGTAGATATATAGATAGATAAATAGATATTAAAAACCTGTAACTGAGTTTCTGAACTCGCCTCGTACGTCTTCGTATACAGTACAGTGAAAATAGAAGTACAGTTAACCCAATTACAGGGTATCCGAAAAGTCTGTACCCAGTGGGTATTACACTAATTAGTTACATTAACGTGTTTTGAAATGAATGGAAAAATGTTTTAAACAGTTATGATATGGCTCTATAAGTACCTACAGCTTTACGTGGGACCCGAACCGGGTACATCATCTGGTTACGAGTTGCAGTGTATTTCTCACTGGTTAGAAACTTTTCTGGCATGTGAAATGCAGCAACTAAAAATTTGCTCAGTCTTTATTAACCAAAATTTGGTAATGCATTCTATCTTTTCCTCATTAAAACATAAAATTTCGTCATGGTTACTAACGTTTAGTACAAGTAACTAAAATAGATTTAGTGATATATTAACTAAAAAGTGTGTATGACGACAGCTATCGTTTGTCTCATATAACTCAACATTTCTTCCAGAGTTCCGATATAACTATCTCGAATTATAATAAAAGGGACTTGAAGATGGCAACAAGTGTAAGGGTGAAACGTATCTTAGTGATATATATATATATATATATATATATATATATATATAATATTATATATATATATATATCAGCATGCTAATCCTACTGATCTAAAATAATAAAAACGTGTTTATCTGAATTTATTTGAAATAACGTCAAAATCAAAAAAATTAGAAAACAAATTTCATGGGTTATCAACTCCCTACCTCCTCAAAATTCGAATAAACAGTTCAATAAGGTCATAAACAAGTAACAAACACGTCTCAACACGATATAAATATTTTCTATATAATATTTGTATAATAAAAAACGATAATACTTTATTCACTTGCAAAGGTTGATCCTCAATATTTGCTAAACAATTTGAATATGTTTACCTCCTAAATTGAAGTGTGTGTGTGTGTGTGTGTGTGTGTGTGTGTGTATAAATTTTGTATTGAAGTTGTGTGTGTGTATATATATATATATATATATATATAAAACCTTGGTTAACCTTGGTTTTGCTTTCTCCCGAATTGTTCATTCTGACGAAAGTCAAGCTTGTCACTCCACCTTAGACCTACAGTTTAACGTGGAACCCCCAACCACGCCCCACCAGCAGCGTCTTAATCACTCGGCTACCCAGGGTACCCATTTACCTACCAACCAATTTTTTTTTTGTGTGGAATGATAAAAATATCCACACAATATATATTTGGTTAGCTTCCGCCCGAATTGTTCATTCTGACGAAGGTCAAGCTTTTCACTCCACCTTAGACCTACAGTTTAACGTGGAATCCAAACCAAGCCCCACAAGCAGCCAGCGTCTTAACCACTAGGCCACCCAGGGTACCCATTTATCTACCAACCACTTTCTTTATTGTGTGGAAGGATGAACAGCTGGGTTTTGCTGCGCGCCGGCTGCCGTCACCGGGTCTCGATCCCGGGGCCAATGGATTCGTAGTCAGCGACATTAACCACTACACCACTATATATATAATATATATATATATATAATATTATATATATATATACACAGACCGTACATAGTATATATATATATATATATATATATATACTCGTACACATTCGTATATGTCAGGTATATCTAAAGTCATCTATTTATTGCCTATATTTTCGAGATTTAATTTATAAGCGAGGAATCAAAAATTTAAGACTTAATTTCTTTAATGTTAGGCTTAGTTTTACTTCATTAGAGACTTTTCATTCCAAGTCTTTGATCGAAAAGAGAATAAAAAACTAAAAAAAAAATTCTGCACCGAATAAAATTACAGAAGGCTGCGCGCGCAGTCTTATTATATCTGCTAAAAGTTCTCAACCACCTTTCGTGTAATTTAAAGAAATTACTTCCATATGTTCCCGTCAGGCTTTCTTTTTTACTCTATTTTGGCCCCCAATTCTTGGGGGACTGGAGGGATTATACGCCGTCCTACTTTTGGAGGTGGGAGTATATGTGTGTATATATTATATATATCATCTCAGTGACTATCCACCACACCAAAGCATATTTTAGGGCACGAAAGCGAACCAATCAGCAGCTTCGCTTTGACTGTACATTTTACAATGTAACAATGCAATATGGCATTCCTTAAACAAATTTAGACCCAGGCGAATATATATATATATATATATATATATATATATATATATATATATATATATATATATATATACTGTGTGTTGTGTGTGTATTTTTTCTTTTTCTTTTTTCACAATTAAACACGTGAAATAAATGAATGATGTAAACTCACAAGGAAAAGGAAAAATGATTTCAAGGTCTTTTGTGTATTCAACAGCGCACAGCACACCTCGTCAGGGAATGACGAGGTGTCCTGTCGAATACACGAAATACCTTGGAATCTTTTTTTCTTTCCTTTGTGGGTTTCCATCATATATATATATACACACTTCGGTGGCGTAGTGGTTAGTGTCGCTGACTACGAATCCATCGGCCTCGGATTCGAGACCCGGTGACGGCAGCCGGCGCGCAGCAAAACCCAGCTGTTCATCCTTCCACATAAAGAAAGTGGTTGGTAGATAAATGGGTACCCTGGGTGGCCTAGTGGTTAAGACGCTGGGCTGCTGGTGGGGCTTGGTTCGGTTTCCACATTAAACTGTAGGTCTAAGGTGGAGTGAAAAGCTTGACCTTCGTCAGAATGAACAATTCGGGCGAACGCAAACCAATATTTACCGATGTAAAGATATAAAATAATATATTTATAAACCTTTACAGCAAAAATAATAAAATTATGAAGAAGAAATGTAAGGTTCTTTTACACGTACAAAAATAGTATTAAATCCTATCACCCAAGTGCTTATGAAAAAAAGGGTCAGAATTCTGGTATCAAGTCCCTGGAGTCCCAATCAGACTCTCTGATCACCTGTCTGTTCCCACGTTCGCCTGCTCTTTATATTTATACGTTAAACCACCTTGATCCTATTATATATATATACACCTTTCCTTTCAACCTTTCAAAGGTTCAGTGCGATGTTTCCTCATTTCACGACGAAGATCAAACTTGTCGCCCCTCCTCTCGAGTTGGCCTAGTGAAGTAGTGAGTTGGTTTCTTGTACTCTCCACCTCACATAACCAGGTACGCCCGGCTCATCGGGGATTGTTCTGAACCAGGCGTCTAGTCCTCTTTTGAAGATATTCACCGCAACACCATTTGTGTTCCTGGGGCCTTTGGGCAGCTGATTAAACAGTCTTGGTCCTCTCACAACAAAATTATTTCCTTTCAGTGTTAAGGATGTTCCCTGTCTAGCCTTTAATTTGGGAACACGACACAGTCTTCTTTTTCTACTTTCCACTGTTGTTTGGAGAATTACAGGGTTCAGAGTAAGATTACGGACTAGTTTCTCCATTATTTTCCCGTGTAAATAATGGTGTATCTCTCCCTTCTCCTTTCCAGTGAATATAGGTTTAATTCGCGTAACCTTTCCCAGTAATTTAGTTCTTTGCACCCATTGATCTTGGCTGTGAAGCTTCTCTGAATCCCTTCTAGCTGTCTAATGTCTTTTTTTTTATATGGGCGTGTTAGGACCGAGCAGTATTCCAATTTGGGTATGATCAGTGTTTTCAGTAAAGGAATCATTATATTCCTATCCTTTCTTTTAAAGGTTCTCAGTATCTGCCCCGTTATTCTTTGCTCTGTTTACTGCTATCTTATTTTGTGTTTCAAATTTCGCATCATCAGCCATTATAACCCCTAAGTCTTTTGCTTTAGAATTTCTCTGAATTTCCTGTCCATTTGGGGTATAATATTCCATGGATTTTAGGTCCTCTCTTTTTCTGTCCTGTAACAGCTGAAATTTCTCAGTGTTAAACTTCATATTGTTGTCTTCCGTCCACTTGTAGATTCTGTTCATGTCGGTTTGTAGAGATCCTGTATCATCTGGGTTTCTTATTTTTCTACTGATCTTTGTGTCATCGGCAAAGGATGTTACTGTGCTGTCTCTGGTAACGTCCTCATCTATGTAAGTTAGCATGATTATGAAGAGTAGTGGAGCTAATACTGTTCATTGTGGCACTGAGTTGAGGATGAAAACATTCCTTCTACTGTAACGACTTGCCGCCGCTCACTAAGGAAATTATATGTCCATTTCCCTACTTTTCATTTATTCCCATGGTTACACTTGTCGAACGCTTTGGCAAAGTCTGTGTATATTACATCATAGTTTTCATTACTTTCAAGTGCATCAATAATGTTGTTGTAGTGTTGTAGTGTTCCATTATCATTTAATTTTTTCTGAGTTTCCAAAAAGTCATAGATTTTCTGTCTAACTATTCTTTCAAATATTTTAGTGAGATGAGATGTAAGCGACACTGGCCTGTAGTTTTTGGCCTCGGATCGATTTCCTTTATATATTGGGACTATGTTCGTGCTCTTCAGGATGCCTGGTGTTTCTCCCGTATCTATTGATCATTTCCATATCCAATATAGGGGCTCAGGGATTGCATTCTTGCAGTTTTTGATCAGTGTGGCATTCCATTTGTCCGGTCCTGCCGCTGAGTGCGCATTTAGTTTCCCTATAGCTTGTGTAATATCATCCGTTGTAAGGTCGAAGTCCGTTATACTTTCCCCTTGTAGTTCTTCAAAGAACGCGTTTCTATCGCATATCAGTTTGTCAGTTTTTGGGGTACTGAAAGATGATTCGTGCTGAGCTCTTAATATTTCAAATACTTCTGTTAGATCATCAGATAAAGCATTGTCTTAATTTTTCAAAGGTCCGATAGTCGTGTGATTTTTCGACTTCCTTTTCGCAAAATTGTAGAAGTACTTTGAGTTAACCTTTATCGCTTCTATTGCATCGTCTTCTTTCTCTATATGCTTCTCAATTAGTTCCTGTATGACGCAATCGATACTCTGCAGTTCATCATTTAATATTTTTCTGATATATATATATATATATATAATGTGTGTGTGTGTGTGTGTGTTGATGTTGTTTAATCTCCTCATCAGCATCTAAGATCATAGGACGGAGGGGACCTACAGCTTTACGTGAGATCCGAACCACGGGTTGCTAAATCATCTGTAAGCAGAGGACGGTCCCCCCCTCCCATCCAACTGTTATCCAAACCCAATGTCGCTTAACTTTACTGATCGACGGAAGCGGTGTTACGTCATTGGCTACGACGTGCCCTGTGTGTGTGTGTGTGTGTGTGTGTGTGTGCTAAAAACTATTAATGTTCGAGATTGTTTAATTTCCTTCGTAACAGCAAAGGTTGTCTGACGAAGGGGTTGGGTACTTACAATTTTACGCGGGATCTAAACCATGTACGAGTCGGTATACATCATCTGAACGCAGAGTACGGTCTCTCATCTAACTACAACTCAAAAGCAACGTTAAACTTCACTGATCTTACAGGAGAGAGAGAGAGAGAGAGAGAGAGAGAGAGAGTTCTAACTGCATAATATATTTCCCTCCTACCTTTGTCGATCAATTAAATAATGGTCGTGTAACTTTTATGGCCCAAAGGAAGGACAAACATAAAGTGTATTCCTACATTAATGTCTGCGCCCATCTGCTAAACGCGACGAAACTTTTGTTTCATTTCATATAAAGCCAGAAATTATGTAACGTGCATTAATACTTTTAGTTTATATATTAAGAATGGGTTCCGTATCCATAGCAATATTTAGGAGTCCTAATGACGTCAATGCAGTCCGGGCTCTGATTAGTCTATAAAATTTAGCGTCATCAACTGGGTGTGGTTTAGTGTTTGTGGGCGGAGCTAAGAACAGCTGAAACCCAAAGGTCATGAGGCATAAAAATCATTTTTACCAGCATTTCCAGCCTTAGCAACGGAAAAACCTTAATAATATATACTGTATACTCCTATTCAATCTGCCAAATTATTTCTAATACACTGTTAGCTAATTAGTATCAGCTATGTCTGCTATGACATTAATATGAGTGAATGTGTTACGTTATGCATTGCTTTCCAGTTCATCACTCTAAAAGAAAAAATACAGTTTTCATTTTCATATACAGTCCTCGTGAGCATGCTCTCTCTCTCTCTCTCTCTCTCTCTCTCTCTCTCTCTCTCTAACTCAGAACAAAACTGGACTTTTTATGCTTTTTATGAACACAATAATACACATTCGGATGTCATTGACTACATCTGAACAGTCTTAATGCATTTAGGGATAGAATCAATATACCTATACGCTGTGACGATATATATACAGTATATATATTACACACAGACCGTGCATGGAACAAGGAATTCTTCTGTGAAAATTAAATCCACTATAGTCCGAATAAGTATGTAATGGTAAATGACAAACACTATAGTTTTTTACCATTACTTATTCGGACTATAGTGGATTTCATTTTCACAGAAGAGTTCCTTGTTCCATGCACGGTCTGTGTGTAACATAAAAGTTTCTCAGGGGACCATTCTGAGTTGTAATATATATATATATATATATATATATATATATATATTTTTTTTATTTTTTTTTTTTAACTGCAAACAACACAGTATAATTAATGTAAAGAACGACGCTTGTGTAGAAGAGCGTTCCGCACAAGATGAGGAGGGAGAACGAACAAATGAAAAATGAGGTACCACCCGGAATCGACCCCGGGATCATCCGATTGCCGGTCAGATATGCTATCCACTACATCATGGACCTCGATCAATTAGAAATCGTAATTCTCCTACATACGAGCAGAAACCTCCTCATCTTGTGCGGAACGCTCTTCTACACAAGCGTCGTTCTTTACATTAATTATACTGTCTGTTGTGCACTTAAAATGTATATATGTACGGCATGCGAAGGTGCCCCTTCAGGGCATTGGTTTCTGCTCGTATGTAGGAGAATTACGACTTCTGATTGATCGAGGTCCATGGTGTAGTGGATAGCATATCTGACCGGCAATCGGATGATCCCGGGTTCGATTCCCGGGTGGTACCTCATTTTTCATTTGTTCGTTCTCCCTCCTCATCTCGTGCGGAACGCTCTTCTACACAAGCGTCGTTCTTTACATTATATATATATATATACGTACAGTATATGAAAATTTCTTTGAAGTTCTTTCAATTTTTTTTAAGGATCTGATAAATAATACAGGGCGCCTGCATGTCTGGGAGTTATGCCCAGGGAGAATTGGGCAAACTGCCTTTGTAGACGAGATCTAATTAATGCACTATGTTTTCATAATCCCCTTATTTGCATGAAAGGCGCTTTCCTCACTTGTTTAAAAGCCTTGTTAAGTCTTCTCATGTCTAAAAATGTTGATCCTGAAGTGTCCTAATGGCACTGTGCCGCTCTCCCTTCATATTCATTTCATTGTTTTGAAATAGTAACGACGTCTAGTTCACATTCGAAAGGTTCTGATATTTTTAATGTTTTTTTTTACATTTTAAGCATACACGAAACTGTTCTATTTCAAATTGAGAACACCCCAAATAAGATCATTGAATTTCGTGGATGCGTCGACCGAACTATACTATCTCTCTCTCTCTCTCTCACACACACACACACACACACACACACACTACTTGTATGGATTGTATTTTTTATAATGCTTTCACGGGGGGGTTAAATTTTTAAAAGTTTACAAGAAAGAAAACGGATTACGTTGTAAATATTCCATCCGTGCCGAAAGGGTAACTTTAACATAAAGATAACTTTGGCTCACGGCGTCCTAAATTGTAAGACAAAAACCTCTCTTCGTCAGCAAGTTTTTTATTATTTTACCATTTAGATTCTCCGAGAATGTTTTTACAGTTGGTTTTCGATTTTCGGTTTTTAAAAGAAATATATATATATATATATATTTAATTCTGGTGAAGGAGAGGAGAGTGGAGTTCCCCCCTATCAAGTCGCGAATTTTTTAAACTTTTACTAAAACAAACCTGAATAAAATATTGATGTAAAAGAAATTGTTTGGGTAAGTTTGAAGGTTTCCATTTAACCCACCCGTGTTAGTTCGATCCGTGTATAACCCCCGAAAGGGGCTGCCAAGCTTCTAGGAAGGCGGAGGAGATGCGCCGTTAAATGGCTTACTAACTAAATGCGAGGGTTCAGAGGAGTGCCATAAAGGAAGTTGAGGATTATCCTATAATTAACTAATTAAATTACTACTAAACCATTAATTACTGTTATTAAGGCAAAGATAAAGAGTTAAATAATGGTTAATAATTTATCCTATATACCCTCTTTCCTAACTATAATACAAGTTGCAAGTTAACATAAGTTAACATAAGTTAACATAAGTTAAATAACAATTATACAATATTTCCTAATTACAATCATAAACTTAAGCTAAACAAATAAAGTTAGAAAGTTCGTGTTACTGTATTATGGATATACAGGGTGGGCCAAAAGTCAGGAAACATAGGAACTATGTTCTTCAATGTAAATATATATATATGTATATTTGCACTGGAAAAGCGTAGTTCCTATATTTCCTGATTTTTGGACCACCCTGTTTACCTATAATTAACACTGTACTAGGATAACCTGATAATGCGATATGCTCAATGATGGCTAACCAAAGACCCCGCAGCGTGACCAGGCAAAGCCAAGTTCCAGTTCCGAAATAAAAAGGCCTCTTTAAACAAGAGACCTTTTACTGTAACAGAAATAAGTCTGTTAGATTCCCTTAAACAGAAGTCTGTTAAATACACGATTTTAATATACTGAACAATTGAACCAAATTTACTGAGTTTGTCAGATTACAGTTCGAACTTCAAAATTTTTTGCAAATGTTTTCGTTTACAAAACAGACAACAAAATAAATCCAATTGAAATTTGTTCGTACGTAACTTATTCCTTTCGGGTTACCTTACGCATTTGGGTGGTTGGTTATTTCACATTTATATCGACGATACTTTATCCTCTTACATTAAAGTACTTCCATAAAAGTGATATTAAAAAATAATGAATAAAAAAAAACGTAAAAAATGAGGGGGGAAAAATTGCGAAAGATACTCTACGGTAAAAAGAACGAACCTTTCGTTTCAATTCTTCGCTGAAACTCTTCATCTGCGCTTCGGAATTTTGGGCTACTTGAATTTCCTTCTTGAGCGACATTTCTCTACGTCTTCTCGCATCTTGGATACGTTGTAACTAAAAGTAGCGGAAATAAATCCAATTTAGATACCACAAAATCACACACACACACACCACACACACACACACACACACACACACACACACACACACACAATTATGAACACAGGTAGACCAGCCATGAGTAGATCCTAGGGTCTTTGTTGGTCTGAAACATTATAACATTATATATTATATATATATATATATATATATATATATATATATATATACCGTTATTTTAAGACGATATTTTTCAGTTAATAACGAAATTTCAGCGTTAAATATTGCTGCTAAACGTTTTGGAATACAGTTTAACGCTAAAATTAACATCGCAATTTCTTACTAAACTAATAATAAGCGCCTTAAAATTTGTAAAAAAAAAAAAATAATACATAAATAAATCTTTGTATTAGGAATATATATATATATATATATATATATATATATATATATATAATATACAAAGCATGTTTTATTAATAAATTAATAAATAACGAAATGAATTGTGTTAAACATTCAGAAAACTGTTTATTAAATTTAAATATTTAATCCTTGAACGAAACTTTATGATAATAGTCGACATGAAGCTTCAACATGTTAAAATTAAAACATGACCTTAGCTTTGAAAAGCTTTTATTTGCTTCATTTCATATTCATTAAAGACATGCACGACTTTGTTTTCACCGCATGATGCATTTATTACATGCATAAGTCCGTCATGCACGTAGTGGATCAAGACCTTTCTTTTCAGTAATAATAATAATAATAATATTAATAATATAATAATAATAATAATAATAATATTAATGGTTTTGGTTGTTTAATCTTTTTATCGTAAGAGCCAAAAAAAAAGGTTATGTGACGGAGGGGGACCTACACTTTACGTGGCATTCGAACTATCTACGGGTCGCTATATCATCTTTACGGAGAGGAGGGTCCCCCATCCTACTAGTGAACAGATCTTACGTCGCTTAACCTTGCTGATCTAATGGGAAGCGGTGTTGAGACATTCTCCACGACACAGTCCTATACGTACAAGAGATATCTATTGTTGTTGCCTTCCGCTTCTTTAAAACTACTGAAGAAACTTTGGATCACCCGAAGATCAGGGCCCCCATGTATTCTTGTTTTTTGCTTTACAATACCAAATATAATAATAAATTAAATTGAATGCCCGGTTAGGTCAACTGTACCCCCCTTGACGATTGGTTAGATTAAGTCGTGATATTTTCGTTAGTTTTAACGACGATATCATTTGGTAATTGAGGCTGGGGACCCTGATCTTCAGGTGATCCGAAACTTTTGCTACGCCGATTAAATGATTATTATTGGACATCTCCTAATCAGTTTGGTTTTAAAAGGTCCTAAAAAATATATTGTAAATTCAATTAAAATGTGTATTCTTCAAACACTGTTGCTATTAATTTTTAGTTACGACAGTAAACCTAACTAATATCCCTTGTGACACCATAATTTTGACCTGACGTGTATATATATATATATATATATAGTGTGAACCAAATGTAGGTGGACAGTAAATGATAACGTTTATTTTGAGAATACATATTTAATTTTTTTGTATACTATAATACAAAATAAAATTTAAATAAATTTAGTTATAATATTTAATATATATAACACAACACCATAGTTATAATGAACACCATAGTTATAATATAATATAACACAAACCGTATTCAACCTACTGTCCACCTACTTTTGGTTCACCGTGTATATATATATATATATATATATATACTCGTATATAATATTTTAGCCAAAAAGATAATTTCTTACAGGAAATGGAAAAATGAAATTTTAGGAAAACTTATTTCCCACTTATTACAAATTTTGCACGTGACTGAAATATTAAATTCTATTCAAGTCTCGCCCATAATTAAAATTATTAAAAGGAGGTAAAATTTAGCTTATTAAGAGCTGTTTTTTACGTCTTTAGTGAATGTCAAGTGTGTAATGAATAAATTATATATATATATATATATATATATATAATATATATATATATATATATATATATATATATATATATACAGTAAACCCTCGTCGAACGCGTGTTTGCCCAGCGCGAATTTGCTTATACACGGAAAAATAAATACGAACAATTATTTGCCGAAAGCGGAAAATTTGATTATACACGGTCCGCCAAACACGCTCTAATAAGTACGCGTGCCAATGCGCGGTCTACTGTTTTCTCCTACACTCTCCAACCCTCCCGCATCTCCCTCTCTCTCGCGTCACCCCTCGCATCACCCTTTGTCTCAGTCCCGCTAACGCGTTAAGTTCAGTGAAGTTGTGTTGGATTGTTTTTGTCGTATTTTGCCGTTGTTTTGCTATTACCCTTAGACAGCAGTATGACACCAAAACGTAAAGCATCCGCGAGTGATAGTGAAGAGAAGAAAAGTCGTAGAGTTATGACATTAGCCGAAAAAAAAAGATTCTAGATAAGTTGCTTGGTGGTATGAGCATAACATTACTTGGCCGCGAGTATCACGTGAATGAGTCTACCATACGCACCATCCGAAAGAGTGAAGAAAAGATACGTGCTATTTTCATTTAATATATTTTTATTTATCATACGTAAACATCATTATGTTTATGATTTTATTATGTTCTTATTTCATATACAATATAGGTAAGGGAAATTCATTTATGTGTGAATAAAAAAATCTACATATTTAAATATTAATGGGAGACTTTACGCGGCCGCGTTCACGTATCCCCATTTATCACATAAGATATTAAGTTTGTCCAACGCGGATTTACCTAACGCACCGTTCTCGAGGAACTAACCCCCGCGTTGGACTTGGACGAGGGTTTACTATATATATATATATATATATATATATATATATACTCTTAAAATTTTTTACATATAATTTGCACATCAGCTATATGTTTCAATGTAACGTTTATGTAACTGTAATATTGAAATCAGTGTGTAACATTAACGTAACTTTTTCATGTACAAAATTCAAACGCTCATCTGATATTTCGTTCCATAATTTTTTTTTTTTTTTTTATTTCGCTCCGTAACAATTCATCTTAATTACGCACCTTAGGCGTAACGTTTTAAAACCGATGAAGACTATGAATTCTTACATATGAATCTAATAATAATTATAGAATCGCATAACTCGTATAAGGCATAATAAATATAACGGAAGTGAGATTCTATTTGAAATACAGTAACTGTAAACATGTTTTCATGTTTATTTTTTCAATTAAATATATGTTGCGTCTTTTTAGTTTCTAATGCTAAAAGTTTGAACTGCCTGGCGTTAAGACGAAATAATGAAATGTTTGAAATGATGTATTTAAAGTATTCTTAAATATTATTTATGTGGTATGACTTTTTCTTTTTTTTCTTTTTTTTAAACTAAGAATTTGTATTACGGTTTTGCTGTGAATAAAAATATTTTGGGGTATTTTTTTTAGGGACTGTTTTGCGTATTCACGTTGGTCTTGTGCTTTTATGTCAATTCGAGCTAACTTCTGTAGTTCAATGAGTGATACCATTTCCATTTAGGCGAATTGAAGACAATAAGATAGGAGGAGTCGACTCCCGATGGTGCTAGTAATGTTAATCCGGAATTTAGCGCAATTCGCCGCATATGTCTGGTTTGAGGGTTGTGCCAGTTTCTAGCATTCGTGACTGATTATTATCATTGTAATTACAATGTAATTACTCTATATAAATTTAAAATGTAATTACTCAATACAAATTAATTTAAAGTTAGTAATTAGTAAACATTATAATTAATTATGTAGCATTACAGTGTTATTAATTAACCTATACATAAAATAGCTTAATATACTCAAACGCATTAAGTATAAAGCTATAATTACGTAATAAAGCTTGATTACTTATATATATATAATTATATATATAACCTTTGGTTACCCATTACTTATCTTCCGCCCGAATTGTTCATCCTGACGAAGATTAAATTGTTTAAAATGATATATGTAGGCATATTGAGAGCTCCCTTGATCAAGGTTTGGAAAAGTTTGACGCGCTATTGTTAAATTCAGTAACAGAAAGGTGTTTTCTTTCAATATTTTTAAAGGTTTCTTTCGTAAAAAAGTATTTGCCGCCCCATCTCGTAAATAAAGTTTTGAAATATATTTTTTTATTACTTTCATTCATACGAAGATCGTATTGCAACGCTACATCGAACACGTATAATGCAAAGAGGTATGGAAGTTAAAATGGAAAATTTCTTTCTAGAAAACTTGCATGGTACAGCTGGTAATAATAATAATAATAATAATAATAATATTAATAATAATATTAATAATAATAATTTGAGTTCCTTAACTTCCTTCTTAAGGGTAAACGTCATGTCACAGAGGGAACCTACAGCTTTATGTGGAATCGGAATTACGAGTCGCTACATTATTTGAACGCAGTGAACGGTCAACCATCCAACTACTGAACAAACCTTACGTCGCTGAATATATATATATATATATCGTGTGTACAGAAATTACCATAACATATTGGCCGTATAGTATAATACTATACATATATATATATACACACACAATCATCCCCAATCAAATACACTATGGTTATAACTCCAGACTGCCCACGCATTTTATACACAGACCTAACTACTGTATACAATATAAACTGCAGCAAATGCACTCACTCTCTCTCAAAGGAACGGATGTATAGAATGCAATTCCCGCGCATATCATGCAGGCTTCATCACTAAATATATTATGCAAATTACTAAAAACAGCACTTCATTAGCTGCTACTTATGTATAAGTTCGCTACTGTCCTTTTTACCATAGTAATGAAGTTCCCATTTTTGTAATCAACTATTTAAAATAGGCTAATTTCATTATTCACCTTTAATTTCGTCATCTATGCTTTTTTTTAATTTTTTATTAAGTATCATTCATTTTCTACTAAATACAAAAATAAAATCATTTAATTTAAAAATTATGTAAAATTTTGTAAAATTTAGGTTGTATTTATTATTATTATTATTATTATTATTATTATTATTATTTTTATTATTATTATTTTTATTATTATTATTTTTTATAAAAAAAATAAGTCAAACATGTAATACATAATTAGTAGATTTTTTATAATATAAGTCTGAAATAGAAGTTACAGCTACGCCTAATTGGGTCTTGTACCGAGTGAAAATCTAATTAAATAGTGGCCCTTTCAAATTTAACCCACGTTTGCATGAATAAATTCCAACAAGCTTAATCGCCTTAAATGAAGGACTTAGAAATATACAGTGATTATAATTTTCTGTTTTAGTGAAACACGAAGCGAAATATCCTAAGATTTTTCGCACAGGAAGCCAATTAGTGCCATGTTATATATAATTAGATTCACACACACACACACACACACACATTATTTGCTTCTGGTCTGCTACCAAAATGTTATATTTTTGTCATTATTTTTTAAAAAGCAGTAGTGATGACGTCACACGAGATAAAATAATCTTTACTTACGTCATAGGCTGCCGTTTCTTCGGTTTTCTTCAATTTGTCTATCCATATCCTCTCCACCTTCTGCTTGATTCTCACTTCTGTTGTCTTTACATCGTACTCTAGTCTTTCTTCCCATTCTCTCTCCTTCTCCTTGATCTTTCTATTAAGTTCCTCCTTCTCCTTCACCAGGAGGTCGTTATCCTCTTCCATAGCCTTATTCGCCTCTTTCAGGGACTTCTCAGTTTCTTTCAGCTGCTGAAGTCTGTTCTTGAGGTCATCTTTCGCCCCCACGTTTATCATTTCTTGGTTCTTCAATTTAGTTTTGAACCTTTCTCTCTCTTCTTCCAGTAGTTTCTCAAGGTCGTTTCTTTCCTGAAGGTATTGTCTGTTCTCGTTCTCATCCATACCGAGTCGGACCTTGAAGTTTTTGGTTTTGAGTTCCATTTCCTTCGTTTTGTCTGCGAGTTCATCCTCAAGTTTTTTAATTCTACCGACGAAGCTGATGCCTGCGTTGTCCAACGAGAACCTCAACGAAGTGCCTTCCGTTTGAAGTTTGAGGTTCTGAATAGGTTTAATTAACGTTAAAAAGACAACATTTAAGTAACTTTACGTAATAAATGTTAAAATTAAAGATCGTTAACATTTACATATTGCAAACTATAGCAAAATATCTCTCTCTTTTTTTATCGTTCATTATATATAAACATTACATTTTATTATGATGTAATTTGTTTCAAAGGTGGATGTAACAAAACTTCTCTAAATGACTTTGGAAATAGACTGAAACCAATGCCATATATATCAGCAAGAAGACTCCCGTGCCCCAAAAACATCAAATTCCAAATTGAGACTGATATTATTATTATTAACATAAACTTCAAAATTTAACAAAAACCCTTTTCTTTTCAAAGTTAACTAATGGAGGGACAACTATAATATTACAATTCTCTGAATCTCTGCAACACTGCAATCCGTTATTAAGCCCATTTCACAGTGTAATTTTAGCTTCCTCTCCTAAGTAGCCCCTAAAGAAAGGTTGATATTTGTCCATAGTCTAATATAATTACCAAGTCTTATTATAGAAGCTCATTTCAGTCATAACATTGACACGAAAATTAACTGGCAGCGCCCTCTCATGCGAGCTTTACAAATTACAAACCCCATTCAACAGCGTTTATTATGAGGTCGATGCGAATGGACACGCGATTGGAATGGCTGGTAATTTCGGATTAAGGCCAGGATTTGTTACATATTGTGCTTCTCACGGTTGTAATAACATACAGATTAGAGGAAACAAGAAGAATATAACTTTTCATTACTTTCCCAGACATAGAAAGTTGTGTAGAAAAAAGGTAATTGTAAATAGTAAAAGTAAGTTGTAGATTGTCGAATAATCATTTCAGTAAATGACATCTCATGCATGAGATGAGGAGACTTGGTAATTATATTAAACTATGATTTGTCTATAAACATTTTGTATAATATGCTGGACATTTAAAATAAAAAAATAATTGTCTGAAACAAAATGGCGTCATTTTAAGTGTTCAGTTTGATATGAAATGTTTAGTCAAATCTCAAAATTTGTTTCCAGAATTTATGAAGTTCGCGTACTCACCTCATTCCTCAACTTCCTTATCTCTTCCTTGAGTCCTTCTTCGGCCAAGTCCCACTCCGACTTCCACTGGACCACCTTCGATTTGAGTCTGTTCTCGAATTCTTCCTCTTTGTCGTCTACCAGACGCTGCAAAAGGTCTTGATTGGAGGTCAGGTCACGAATACGTTCTTCGTACATTTCTTTCGTTGATCTAACGAGGAAATAATACAATAACACCTTTATTTCTTTTAGTAATAGATTCTGTTTTACCTCATATTTTTTCTTTTACCTTTTATATTACTTTTACCTTTTACATTCCTTTCTTTTACTTTTTATATTCCTTTCTCTTGCCTCTCACATTACTTTCTTTTACCTTTTATATTACTTTCTTTTGTCTCTCCTATTACTTTCTTCTAACTTTTATATTATTCTTTTACCTCTTATATTACTTTCTTTTATCTTTTATATTACTTTCTTTTATCTTTTATATTACTTTCTTTTACCTTTTATATTACTTTCTTTTATCTTTTATATTACTTTTTTATCTTTTATATTACTTTTTTTACCTTTATATTACTTTCTTTTACCGTTTATATTACTTTCTTTTACCTTTTATATTACTTTCTTTTACCTTTTATATTACTTTTTTTACCTTTTATATTACCTTATTTTACCTTTTATATTACTTTTTTTTACCTTTTATATTACTTTATTTTACCTTTTATATTACTTTTTTTTAACCTTATGAAACTTATGAACCACCCTGTAGACTACGAATACAATATCTAGAGGGGATTTCTAATCGAAAGCAAGTTCATATCGAATTTATACTCAAACTTAACAAAAGAAAATTAATAAATAATGTTGGTATTACGGTTTTTCCCAGCAGTCTATTGAAGATTGACTGAGTCGTACGTACTACGGATGGTGCGTGTATCCATTGACTTTACCTTCAACGGTGTCCGGCGAATTTGTCTACAACAATTTGTCTAAAGATACAATTCATCTACAACAATTTATCTACAGCAATTAGTCTACAGATACAATTCATCTACAACAATTTGTCTACAACAATTTATCTACAGCAATTAGTCTACAGATACAATTTATCTACAATAATTTGTCTACAAATACAATTTGTCTAGAGAGGAAAAATGAAAGCTATTTGATGTTAATTATTATTAATTTTTTCAAAAAAATGAAAAATTTGTTTCTGCAATCGGTTTTCTTGAGAAATGATAAAGAAAAATGTTATTGGATATTGAATAAATTTATTTACTGAAACGACGCAATACACTCCAACATCTTTTTGAATAAGTCCGAGCTGGTGTGGCGCTTACGCCATACAAATTCACAAAAAAATGACAAAAATTAGTGCGATATCTTGCAAAAAACAATAGTATAAGAAACTCGATTAGGTCAGGTTAGGTTAGGTTAGGTTAGGTCAGGTTAGGTTAGGTTAGGTCAGGTTAGGTTAGGTTAGGTTAGGTTAGGTCAGGTTAGGTTTCTCAAGAAAACCGATTGCAGAAACAAAATCAGGGTCATCGACTGCCCTTGTTTTCAATTTCGTAGGAAAATCGAGAGCAGTCCATGAAACATACTAGGTCCAATATTAGTAATAGTTTCTCTAGAGTCTAGACAAATTGTATCTGTAAACAAATTAATTATTGTAGATAAATTGTATCTGTAGACTAATTGTTGTAGATAAATTGTTGTAGACAAATTGTTGTAGATGAATTGTATCTTTAGACAAATTGTTGTAGACAAATTCGCCTAAAACCACCTTCAACAACAAGCGGATGGGTCGGGTATCCAATGACCTTAACTTTAACCTCAGATGGGATAAGTACCATTACTTCTCAACAATCTGAATATCCATCTTCAAGATTTCGAGAGAAACAATTTCTTTTATTCTTAGCTTGGAATTTGAGGTATCCCCCCACCCCCAACTTGGTCATGTGAGGTAACATTGATCCTTGAGGTTGGGGTGGTGCCTTATTCCATGTGCATCCTATGTATCTCTGTGTGTGATCAGTCCCAAGATCAAGCGTCGTGCCCACCCCATGGAGAATGAAATATAGGTTCTTACATAATGTATGCACGAGTGTATGTACGCGAGCAATGGGATGTTCAGTAAACATCATGAACGTTTCAGTGACGTTTTATAAATGTTTTATTTACGTTTTATGTTTCATCGACGTTTTATAAACGTTTTATTACTGTTTTATAAGCGTTTATCAACGTTCTATAAACGTTTTATTAACGTTTATCGACGTTTTGTAAACGTTTTATTAGCGTTTTATAAATGTTTTATCGATGTTTTATAAACGTTTTATTACTGTTCTATGAGCGTTTATCAACGTTCTGTAAACGTTTTCTTATAATTTATTTATAAACGTTTATCAACGTTTTATTAGCGTTTTATAAATGTTTTATCGACGTTCTGTAAACGTTTTATTAACGTTCTATCAACTTTTCTAAACGTTTTAGAAATGTTTTATCGACGTTTTATAAACGTTTACTTACTGTTTTATAAGCGTTTATCAACGTTCTGTAAACGTTTTATTATAATTTAGTTATAAACTTTTATCAACGTTTTGTAAATGTTTTATTAGCGTTTTATAAATGTTTCATCGACGTTTTATAAACGTTTTATTACTGTTTTATACGCGTTTATCAACGTTCTGTAAACGTTTTCTTATCATTTATTTATAAACGTTTATCAACGTTTTCTAAATGTCTTATTAGTGTTTTATAAATGTTTTATCGACGTTCTGTAAACGTTTTATTAACGTTTTATCAACTTTTTCAAACGTTTTATCGACGTTTTATAAACGTTTAATTAGTTTTATAAGCGTTTATCAACGCTCTGTAA
>JAJOZX010003700.1:212500-265000 GCA_023014485.1 Bathynomus jamesi | reverse complement strand
TGAGAGAAGCCTCTTCTACTGCGTTCGAAGATGACCTCATGACGCGCCCCCTGAGCATCTCACACTCCGATCTCAGCACCTCCATGTCGTCCGTGAGACGTCGAGTTTGTACTTTATATCTGGAAGGCCATGTATGTGTGTGTATATATATATATATATATATATATATATAAATTTTAGTTTCTTGGAAGTATAACTAGAATTTAACTAGAATTAACTAAATGATAACTAAATAACTAAGTAATAAGTAAACACTATTTAAATAATACATAAATTAAAGCAAATTTTTTAAAATGAAATGTAGAAAAATTTAAATTAACTCAAAAGTTTGTATAGTTAACCCTCCAAAGTCCACAAACTCCAACAGTTCGTTTTCTAGAATATTGTGTTTTTTATTCTGTTTTTTTTTGGAGGAGTTTTGGGTAACTAATTTACATTTTAATTTAAGGAATTTTTTTTTTTCTTGGAAAAACACTTAATTTTTAGTTTATCATTTTCAGTTATATTTACAATTAAAATTACCTTCATTAAGAGTTTGTAAACGGTAAAATATATCGAGCAATAATACCCCTCCCCCCCCCCCCCCCCGACTCTCCTAAAATATAAAAGGTAACAGCCTGGAAACTTATTTCCTCCACTGTATGAGGGTGAGAGCCCCCCCCCCCCAATCGGGGTTCACTTGAATGGCCGGCCCAACCCAACCCAGGAACCAGCAGCAGGGAGAGAACCCAGAGACTCACCGCTGAGTCAAACACCGAAACCACTCAGCCACCGGGAGTTCTACATCCGCCCCCCCAAAAAAGAAATATACAATACATTGGTTAACCGTTAAAAAGAACCAAATACATGCACGGTAAATTATTTAAGCTGTTCACCCTTCCCTATAATAAAAAAAAAATTTGGTTGGTAGATAAATGGGTACCCTGGGTAGCCTAGTGGTTAAGACGCTGGGCTGCTGATGGAACGTGGTTCGGATCCCACATTAAACTGTAGGTCTAAGGTGGAGTAACAAGCTTAACCTTCGTCAGAATGACCAATTCGGGCGGAAGCAAAACCAAGGTTAATCAAGGTTACAATCTAAATTGTGGATTTAAACACTTTTCTGCTAATGAACTTCACAGATCGGGGCATTCATCGCACGTTTAAACAAACCCTTTAAAGAAATATTTATTTGGGTATCACCCCGTTCATTTGTCAATTCCATTTCATTCCACGACCAAGAATGAGAAATTCGAGAATGAGGAGGAGATTTTCAAATTGATCCTTTTCCCATTTTATGCCATTCTCATTCTCAACTACCGCTTTCAAAATCTGGCCAAGGTTAGTTTAGGTTAGGTTTGACTAATGTCAGATAAGGTTAGGTTAAATTCAGTTAGATTAGGAAATATTAGCGATTCTCATTTGGCGCATTCATCGCGAATGTAAATGAGAGTGACATTCTTTCGCGAATGAAGACACTTTTTCCTCAAATGTGAATTTCTCACTTTGTGCATGATAATGAGAATGGGAAATAATCTAGCTTGGTTGCCAACTAATATGGTTGTGCTGCAACCAAGTTTTCTTCTTATTAAAAAAAAATTAGTAAATTAAACTATAAGAAACTCATTTTAGGCAAGTTTGTCATATACTTTTTAAAACCACCCGACGACTGTCCCAAGCCAGTTTCATAAATGGGGAGGTGGGCAGCGACGAACCCGCTGTACGTAATGTATTTAGTTTGACCCCGTTCCCTTCGTAAAGGGGAGTGAGTGACTTGTTGTTCCCGGCGTTATCACCTATCCCAGTACTTTCAATGGAACAAAATACGTTCAAAGGACCAACCAACCAACCATATACTGTACTTATATGAAGCGTATTATATGGCTTCTTAATAAAGTATTTTATTTTATTTTTAAAGTATTTTTTTATTTTAAATTTTAATTCATTTTCGAAAATTCACTTTATACTGATTTATCTACTCTTAAAAACTGTCCACTGTTTGTCCTTAAATCCAAGCGGACAAAAAAGGACTAAATATACTCTGGATATAAAATATGTAAAGAGTACACTCGTTAGATCGAAGGTACACTGAGAGTACACTTAGAGAGTACACTGAGAGGTTTTCTTTAATCTCTGGAAGTGTATTCTTTGTAATTTTTCCTGGTTCCAGAAGACACTGTTTGTCAAGAAAACCGTTTCAGCTACTATCTATTTACTATCTACTATATGTGTACTCTTGAAGTACTTTTGATTTAGTCTTTTTGTTTCTGCTCGGAGCTAAAGTACAAGCAGCGGACCGTTTTTCGAATGTATAATATACATTATATAGCGATACCTCAAAATTATTTGATATATATAACACGTGACCTTATTAATAAGCAAACAACTACAGGGAAAAGGAAACACAAAGTCCGAGCGCTTTCGTGATATATTCACATTATCAAGGAGGAACAGAAAATATTTTCTGTTCCTCCTTGATAATGTGAATATATCACGAAAGCGCTCGGACTTTGTGTTTCCTTTTCCCTGTGGTTGTTTGCTTATATATATATATATATATATATATATATATATTTCTTTTATGCAGGAAGGAGGGGCCAAGAAGAAGTAAAAGAAGAAGAAGAATTGAATGTCAACTTCTGTTTTTATCTCGCTTTTACTTTTGACTTCCAATTTCCTGAAGGGCTTTTTTCATTAATGATTTTGATCTTCTTAAAATAGCTTTTGAAAGGAATAAGGAAATTGCTTTAATTGTTACCAAATACGCGTTATTCTGACGTTTCGCTTACGTTTCGCTCAATTACAGTCTATCAGAGCTAAATAGAAACTAAAGATCTCATAAAAAATATAATGATAGATAATAATCATCAATTTTTTTTATTATTATTATTGGAGTTGTTTAACCTTGGCAACATCTAAGGTCATATGACAAAGAGGACCTACGACTTTACGTGGGGATCCGAAACACGAGTCGCTACATAATCTGAATGCGAAGGACCGTCTCCTATTTCGGCGAGATATCTTCAAAAGTTCAAAAGTTGTGGCAACTTTCAAATTGGCACAACTTTAACTGCGTTTTCTGGTGTATTTTTTTTTTAACTTTTGTCGTTTAGCCACTTCCTCGGAGGACCTCAAATGTGCTTAGCTATTTCTTTTAACGACACGCGTGTTCGCGAAGCAACATAAATAGATATTAGTATTATGTTTCAAATTAAATGATAATATAAGAATAACATCAGAGAAAAAATTAATAGTATCGTGTTGTTAATAAATATAAACTTAAGGTTGTTAATATATTTGATTAACATGACAAATTATCGCATATCTTTCAAATATAACATACCACATACGAATTTAACCCTGAAAATTTGTTATACTGGCAACTCAAAGTATACCTATTTAATGTTAACCCCTCCGTCTATGGCCATGGGTGGTTCGAATCGACGGGGGTTCTGGTTGGGAGGCAGCAACGGATATTTCTTCTATAACATTCTAATTCTTTTCTCTCGCTATAGGGTCGACAGTTGTTAATTCTTCTCTTTCTATAATACTCTGATACTTTCTCTGATACTAAAATTATCAACTTTTCTTTTATAACTTATCGACTTTACTGACTAAGTTCTTCTGAAGATAGCCCAACTCGAAGGGGAAAATAAAAAGTTTCTCTTACTGTAATTTACTTCTAAAAAATGTACAGGTAGTGCTCTGAATTTACAGGGGTAGAGGTTCAACCTCTTTCGACCATGGCTCAGGCCGGAATCTAAAAATTAAGGAGGCAAGGGGCCTCTGCCCCCTCCTCGCAGCGAGGCTGCTAACAAGGGAGTCTCGTAGTAGTGACCAAAGAAGAGTGCAGTAATGAAGTGAAGTTAATTTTACAATTACATGTATCATATAAGTCTAAATGTTGGGGGAATGCAGTTGAAGGTTAAGTTTCCCCCCTTTTAAACACATGATCAGATGTTTGAAAGATTCCAAATAAAAATTTAAAAAATAAAAATAAAAACTAATCGTATTTTTCGCCGAGTCTACATTCCTGAAGGCGATATCATTTCGTAGTAGTACATAAGTACAATTTAAGTACATTACTGAGTACATTTTAGTTTTGATTTATTACAATTATGATTGCGATTATGGATTACTTCACATTCGCTTATGATTATCCATTACAGTTCTATTAAAGTACATTCTTACATTATATATTAAATCATTACATTTAATTACAGTTTCATTGAAGTACATTACGTCGTTTACAATTCTTACAGTTTTTATATTTATATATGGTTATAATATATGGTTATTATATATGGTTATTATATATGGTTATTAATACAACACAAGTACATGGGCACATACGAGATAATTTATATACAACATAATATGTTATAACATGTTATAAATTTGAAATCAGAGGGACAGGAGGTTTCACGTTTTCAGATGTTCGATTTATGCTGATTTGCGAATTGCGTACACTTGCATAAGCATTTATGAATATCTTGCGAGGGGGAACGCACTTGAAACAAAATAATAAAAAAAATAATACGAGAACGTATTTGCGCGTTTTCGAACGAATGCATAAAGTTTTGCATTTCACGAGGAAAATGAATATTTAATAAAATTGACATAGGATAATGGTCAAGATAAGATATGGACGTATGGGGGGGGGGGGGATATGGCCGAATAATAGTTATATTTATACTACATAACATATAAATAATGACTTCTATAGAGTATACAGTTTTTATTATGATGTTAAAGAATTTTCATACATTGAATACTAGAGATATGATGAAGGGAAATTAATGACAGGAAAATGTGACGTCATAGTTATTGAATTTGTACGTATAGTACAAATCATTATTAGGAAGATTTACAAGAACGAATTAGAGACAAAGAGTGGGTATTAATGACTAAAAAGTACAACTACGGGTTCCAATCCTGTTATATGCAATGTGTTTGCATAATCTAGGGTCGAGGGTGAGATGCAAGACAACCATAATTAATTATAATAAATTCTATAACAAATGAAAAATGGAAAATGGATACGACTAAACCATAGAAATGGTAGATCGTAGTGTTGTGACACAAACAAAAATAGAAAGCAACAAATAAAATTTTTATCCAAACTCGCGTTACGTTAAGCGATTTTGGTTCTTATGTAAAAATGAATATTGATTATTCATTGTTCATTTTTACATATATATATATATATATATATATATATATATATATATATATATATATATATGGGATGAATTTCACAATTAAACACGTGAAATGAATGAATGCTGTAAATCCACAAGGAAAAAGAAAAACGATTCCAAGGCCTTTCGTGTATTCAGAGCTACACCTCGTCAGGGTGTCATTCCCTGACGAAGTGTAGCTCTGAATACACGAAAGGCCTTGAATCGTTTTTATTTTCCTTGTGGTTTGCAGCACATATATATATATATATATATATATATGCTCACATTATACAAGGTGTTCTAAAATTACTTAATATACTTTTATATGAACGAAATATAAATGTTCATTAAGTAATTTTAGAACACCCTGTATAATCAACAAATCTTTATATAAGATCTATAGTTAATAGCTAGTTCTGATGATGATCGCGTTGTGAGCGAAAGGTGGACGAAACGTTAGCGTCATAATATATAATATATAAAAATTAACCCAGTTTCAATATTCATTTCAAAAGTTATCTTAACAAAATGAAACACTAATTATATATTTGGCTACTTTGTATTATTATTATTATTATTATTATTATTATTATTAGAGACCCAAATGTTAAAGTATTTTCTGCAATTTCGCATTTTAGACCACTTAACTTTGATTATAATTGAAACCAAATTTAACATATTTATAAAGTTAATTAAAATCCATTTTATAGTTTTAACACTATCCCACGTACTGAACAATTTAAATTTCTTAACGGCTAAGCGAAAACAACAGGTGTAATATGTCAAACATTATTTTAGAATTTATTTTAAATATAACATGGTCCATTTGCCCACATATCATGACCTTCATGGGGCACGCGTGGGCAAATAAGACTATTTAAGTACTCTCGAATTAGCAAATTTGAACAACCGAGAATATAGAGTCGATATTTAAGCTCTTGATTAAATATTACTTAGAGGCGCAGTCTGGGAAAAAAAGTTCGCACAGAAATATAGGATTTCTAAAGGACAAAAAAATACTAATTAGTAATACTTTGGTTCTACTTTTGAAATTTTATTAATGTCACCAAAATAATAAAATAGTCAAAGAAATAAACATTACCAACTAGTAATTTTTTAATGCTTCTTTACAAACTTTACGTTCCTAGGCGAACTTTTTTCCGAAACTGTACATTTTATATCATTTTATTTTTTCTTATTTATTTACTATAATAATTATTTCTTATTTTTTATTATTTTTTTTCAACTTTATTTCATACTTATTCTTCTTCCCTAGATTTATCTGCGTATTTATTTCCATTTAACTTTTACCTTTTTTCTCCCTTCATTTTTTTATCTTTCTTGTTCCCATAATTTCTTAACCTATTTTTATTTTTTAATATTTTTATTTTTTCCCCCCATTTTTAAACCTTTTTTTTTGTATATTTCTGATTTTTTCCCATTTTATAAACTCATTTTTTGTATAATTTTTGTTTCTTCCCATTTTGTAAACCCATTTTTTTTGTACGTTTTTATTTCATCCCATTTTTTAAACCCATTTTTTTTATATATATACGTAATTGTGATTTCCCATTTACCTTGCTTCAATTTCTGCCATTCTGGATTGCCACTCAAGCACGATTTTCTCACTCTCCATCACCTGTTGCGCATCTCTTTCGCGCATGATGAAATCGTGGTGAGCCTGTGACAGAGAAACGTGCAAAAACTTAAAACATTTTACTTCTGTTAAATTTACCTAATTATGGAAACAAGCGTATCTTAATGAGTTTATTCAACGATGTTAAGATGGGCGAGTAATTTTGTTTAGCTTTGAAATTAATCTATGGATCAAATGTAGAATTCGGACCCCACCCTTCTTTAGTTAGCTTTATAAGGCTAACTAACGAAAATATCACAACCTAACCTAACCAATCGTTAGGTTAACTGTACGCCCTTGACGATTGGTTAGGTTAGGTCATGATATTTTCGTTAGTTAGCCTTATAAAGCTAACTAAAGAAGGCTGGGGTCCGAATTCTACATTTGATCCTAATCTATATATATATATATACACGAGTGTATATATGTGTGTGTGTGTGTGTGTGTATATATATATATGTGTGTGTGTGTGTGTGTGTGTCCCAAAAGTCTCGTGACATGGAAATTCTTTATTTAGGATTGACTAAAATACGACATGTGATAAACCTCGTGACAACTCGAAGACTTATGATATCGATGCTTCAACATTCATTACGGATGTTAAATCTGATGTCATTAAGTGTTGGAAGGAGAATCTTGTAAAAACGTTTTTTTAAGTGGCCCCAGAGAAAGAAATTCAATTCTCTCTCTCTCTCTCTCTCTCTCTACTGCTGCTTTAGAATAATTAATAACTAATAATAACTAGTAGTAGTAGTAATAGTAGTAGTAGTAGTAGTAATAGTAGTAGTAGTAGTAGTAGTAATAGTAACACAAATATGCAAAAAACAGCTGTAAAACAACTTATTACACTTTCTAATACATTTTATTATAATAATATACAAATACGTATATGAAATTATGAAAACGCACTAAACAGTTTAACTTAAGCCAAAAGTGTTAAGTATTATGAGATAAAAATATTACGCATTATATCACTTACAAAAATAATGAATTAAAAAAACGAATAAAAATAAAACTAATTAAAAATAAAATAGTTTGCCATTTTAACGTTTTCTGGCTATCGTTTTCTTTCTTAATTACTGCGCACTGAGCATGCATATTTTAAAACAAAGTTCAAGGCGGGGGTCGAAAGATAATACATACTATCGAACCTTTTCCGTTCTATGGACACCATCGAATTGAGAGAAATTAATATTTTTTAAACTTATTTTAACTTTTTATTAATAATGAGTCCATTTTGAATAGGAGAAATTTAATTTATTTAATTTAACAACTATGAAAAATAAATAAAAACAAAAAATATTTGGCGTTTCTTCAAAAATTTGACGATTTATTACATTACATCATTATTATTGGTCATACCTAACCTAACTTAACCCAAACCTAACCTAACCTAACCTAACAACCTAGCTTAACATAGCCTAACCTATCCTAACCTGACCTAACCTGTAACCTAACCTCGTTGATGCCCATAGAATGGAAAAACCCCAGACTATCTATATAAAATACTTTACGTAGATCATACTGTAAGGGGAAGGTCTACGTCGTGGCCAGTGTCGTATAACACCGCTTCACGTCGATTAGCCAAGTTAAGCGACATTCGGTGTGGAGAGTAGCTGGATGGGAGACCGTCCTCCGCGTCCAGATTATGTATCGAACTGTAGTTCGGAATCCACGTAAAGCTGTAACTCCTTTCCGTTATATGTGTATTAAGTAATACTTTTTTACTAATGATATTTATAATTTTTCTTAATTTATAATTTATATATTTATAATTTATAAGTTATATATTTATAATTTATAATTTATATATATATAATTTATAATTTATATATATATAATTTAATTTATATATTTATAATTTATAATTTTTATATATATAATTTATATATTTATAATTTATATATTTATAATTTATAATTTATATATTTATAATTTATATATTTATAATTAATTCTCATATTCAACTATAAATTCCTTTATTATACCAGTTAATTAATATTTTTGCTCCTATAAGTATCTCATCTTTGTGGTGAAGTGTTTTTAGCTGTTAATCAATCTGAGAGCCCAGTAAAGCCGAAAGCTTAAGGACCAAATTAAAATAAGTATTCAATAGTTAGATTAACATTTGTATGGTCTAGTTAAAAATATTATGATAGTCAGATAGTATAATTATTTTAATAATGATATATTTATTTTTATCAATAAAGAGATATCTACCTACCTACATATCTACCTACCTATATATCTACCTACCTATCTATCTATATATACCTATCTATCTATCTATCTATCTATCTATACAGTTATATTTATACGTATAGAAAGTGTTAACATTAAAAGCACAGTCATACATGCGACATTTTGTTTACAAGATATTTTATACCGAGAAATTTCTTTGTCACTGTATAGATGGACTACGCCGCACCGTGGCTACGTCGCAATGTTCTAAACGATGGGTCTGTTTCAGAGCATTTTTTAACCTAATGAGTGGGCGACATGAATGTCACCCAGTGAAGAAAATTTGTCGCCCAGTAAATTAAATTTTAGGGTACTGGGCGACAAGGAATTTTCAAAATTTGTAAAAATAGAATTGTCTTGGGAATTGTCTTGGAAGCCATATAAATACGTATAATACATGCACATATGCCACAATTAGAACTGTTTATCCTAAATGTAAATATGAAATTTACATTGAATATTTATATATAGATAATGCTAGTGTTATTTCAGACCACACGGGGATGGTGGCCTGATTAGGGAACATCCGGATCCATAATATCCTTAATCCAGGGGTGTGCTGGGACCGGTTCGATCTGGTTCGCCCGAATCGGTTGTTAAATTTTGATTGGATCACCGAACTGTTCGTTTGTTTTTAACAAATATTTAACAGTCAGTAGAAATTTATTTATATCTAAATTTTTTTTCATTTTTTCAGGATTTTATAGAAAAATATAAGTAGTATCACAAGCAGTGGTCGTTTCAATATTTATTTATTTTTTGATGAAAAATTTGTTTATTTTTAGATAATTATGTCATTAGTGAGTATAAAGAATATGTTAAATAATTTCTGCCAAAATGTTACAAAATGCTGTTTGGAAAAGCTAAAATGCGTTGGCTTCCGGGGCTCCGCCCCGGACCCCCTAGCTTAATGACGGTTCCCCATCCAACTCCCACCCAGACTTAATGTCGCTTAATTTTGCTGATAGATGGCAAGTGGTATTACGACAATGACCACAACCTATACCTCAAGTAACTGAATGCGTTTTACTTCCAAGGATGAGGTGAATCCTAAATTCTTATTAGGTTCTAGTCAAACTTGCTACGTCTTACCACACGTAAACGAACTTACAAAAAATCTTAAATACATATTTTAACCCAATAAAAATTCCTAACGCTTAATATAAAGCCACAACTTATTGAAATTCTGCAAAACTTTTTCAATTTTTGATGGTTATGTTCTTTTCCTAAATTTACTGGCCTATTGACTATTTGTGTGTGTGTGTGTGTGTGTAAAACAAATATCTGTTGGCTGAACCATTATTATATAAAACAAAAACTCAATATTGTGTGCAAAAAAGCTACCATTCTTTACATTATATCATAAAATAAATTAATTACAAATACCTCTTTTTAATAAATATTTAAAGAATGTAATTATTTTTATTTTTATTTTTTAATTTTTATTTTTAAGTTATGCATAAATTAATAACTTAAATTTATCATGTCGTAAACATGTTTTTTACGAATCGAGACATTTCTTCAAAAGCATTAAGAATTTTTTAAGAAAAATATCTCATATTCGTGTTGTAAACGACATCAAAGGAATCTTTTTATTTGAAAAAAATACAGTACACACACACACACACACACATATATATATATATATATATATATATATATATATATATATATATAGCTACTTTAAAAAACGCGACATTTTCACAGTTTCAGTTGTGGATAAGGACACTTAACCCAGTTAAATTAACCTAGCGTAACCTAACCTAACCTTCGTTATATCCCCTTTCCGTGACAATTAATTATTTTAATAAAAATACAAATAAGTCTGAATTTATGGTGACACCGAAAATCTTGCCAACTGTACGTTCATGTCACTATGAGCTCTGTGTATATCCTAAAGATTGCCTCAATGATGTAAAGTAGCCAAGACCACACACACACACACATACACACACACACACACATACACACACACACACACACACATACACACACACACACACACTTACTTTGAGATTATTAATGGCATGTCTTGCTTGGTCCAGTTCAAACTGAATGCTAGCTTCTCTTCTTCTTCCTTGTTCCACTTCCTCCCTGGCGTGACTAAGAGCGACTCCCCCTCCGTCAGGGCCTGCTTCTGCCTCTAATCTTTAAAATATAACCTTATTACCACACAATTATTAAGAGATTAGTAATGAGGGATTAATAAGAGATTAGGATTAAAGAAAATGCAATTTAATCTCCTCTGCATGAGATTATGCATATCTGTGTTTATTTCTAAATTAAGGCCTTCACGTTACAATTTTTATTAATTATTATTGAGTATTATTAATAAATAATAATTACTTTATTATTATTATTATTATTATTATTATTAGTTAATTAATTAATGATTGTAACGTAACTCGAATTAAGTTTTTGTTACTGTACAATTGTCTGAAAGACTTTTTGTGTTTCATAGAAAACGTAACGCTATTTATTTTTATGGGGAACCCTTATAATTAAGTATCATTTGTTAATAGTAATCACCTACTTAATGGAACTACTTATCCCAACAACAAGTATTTATTTAAAAGAAATAAAAATATTTTAACTAATATTAAGTTTCACCGAGACCAGATTATATTACGTGATCGTTTTAGATTGATTAGTTATTCCCCACGTGACTAATTTCGTGCCAATCACGTAACAAATTTCGACTTGTCAAATATTCTGGTTTCGCGAAACTTAATATTCACCAACACTTTATTGCTAATATAAATATTAACATTACTTTAACATGAAACACGCAAAAAATTTCGGAGTGCTGACATTTATTTTTACAATTTATCTCTTAATTTGTTAATTAAATCAATGACTTAATTTAATTAAGGGTTTATAAGTAATTATGAGAAATAAAACAGTAATCAAGTCTATAATAATGAAAATAGCATTAATGCAAAAATCATTATTCGGTTTTGGCGCAAGATTTTCCTTCCAAAAGAAATAATTTTTAAATAAATTTAGGTTATTATTAGACCTATTGATCAATTCTCAAAATTACATTAAATTAATTTTAATAATAAAATTTAATTTTATTACTGTATAACCATTTCATAATGATAAACATAAATTATTTAGTTACCCTATAAAATATGGACACTCTTTTTCTATGACGGTCGATAAATGAGTAATGTATAGGGCTAACTATTGAAAATTATATTTAAATAATTAACTATGAATTCATTGTATTGTACATTCTACAGTTTTTACCACTGATGAAAGTAGACCGGTACTGTCCGGTACGATGAAGTGGAAATAAATGAACATCCTGTACGCCGAATCGGAAACAAATTAACATCCAGTACGGCATACTGGTAAAAACATGAAAATTTCCTGTTCTAAGACTAAGTAATCATTTTTGAAATGTTATTTTTGTTTTTTTATTTTCCTCCTAAAATGTTTTTAATTAATTATTAAAAGCAAAGTCTTGTATGAACTCATGACTGGATTTATTCATTTAAAAGAGGGTAGAAGAGATGGAGGGAATTTAGCAAGGCCCGGGAGAGAGAAGTGCATTAGATGTCAAAGCACCAGGGCCCGGGCTGGAAGATAGAGAATGAAGTGCTCGGGGATAAAAGGACGCCGGGAGTCAAAAGAATCACTTGGGCTCATGATTCCTCTCCAGGGCCTTGGAGTTTGGGTGATGTGCCAACATAACACTGAGGTCTGGAAGTTTAGTCACAGTACCGGTAGGAAATAAAACCTACTTCCATCACTGGTTTCTACTGTAGGTTAAATCTAGTATATAGTTACATGGTACATTCATGAATATTCAAACCAAATATAAAACCAGTAACACTTAAGTTCTTTTTGTTTTTTGTTTTGATGGAGTTGTCATCTAAGGTCAGATGACGGAGGAGACCTACAATTTTACGTGCGATCTAAATCACGGGCTGCTACATAATTTGTGAGCGGAGGACGATTTCCCGCCCAAGTAAAACCCAGCAGACCCAATGTCGCTTAACTCCGCTGATCGCCGGGAAGCTGTGTTATAACATCAGCCAAGACGTGGTTTTGAAACTATTAAAAAAAAAAAAAAAAAATCTAAAATGCGTTATATTTACAATATAATTTTATACCTGTCTTGGGTAAATTTAATCTGTTAATGAACTAAGTAACGTAGCTGCAAGCAAAGGGGATGCATCATATGTTCTGAGTAGCAATATAATATTTGCGATTTGAAGGGGAATATTTCATAAGGGCTCCCCAGACACTCCATACATGGGGCGATTACGTAAAAAGAAAATAAATAAATAAATAAAAATAAATAATGAACCACTTCATATATATATATATATATATATATATATATATATATATATATATGACGCTTCTAAAAAAATGTTAAAGGATGTTTATAAGGCAAAAGTTGTGCAAATGGAGGCGTGTCAGATATCATATGATTTTTCTTGTGTGAAGCGATGTATCATATAAACTGCAACAGGGCGGAAAAGAGCATAAATGATGAAAGATGAGCGAAATAAAAGCTGAAAGGTTGAGCCTGAGGGAGTGCGGAAAAAATACATTACAAAAATAGAGTACAGCTCACCGGATATGCAAAGAATTATGATAAATAAGTGCATACGTGTACACAAGCTATATGGAGTGTACGTATATGTAAAAACGAGGGTCTATGGTTAAGATACTATTTGAGGTGTGTGTGTGTGTGTGTGTGTGTGTGTGTGTGTGTGGTGTGTGTGTAAAAGTATAAAGAAAAATCAACAGATGGTAGATGTAGAGCAGAATAAGGACAGTAAAAGGGTGTACATACAGATCAGTTGATTAGAGACAAATAAAGAAATTTTCACACGAAGACAGAAGATGGTTTGTTGAAGTGTGCGTAATCAATTATCATATTTAACTTAGCATTTTAAATGGAGGGTAAACATATTTATCCGTGTATGTATGCTGATTTGGCAAACGGTGATAGTTTTGTCACAAATGCTCGACTAAGTTGGGTCTAATTGAGACTTATTGGGACTGTGTTGCTGAATGAAATGACAAATATTAATATGTATGTTAAGGAGAAATTAAAGGAACCTTTTAACTCTAATGTTAAGTTATATGTATTACTCTTTTTCAAGTGGTGTGTGAGGTGGAAGCAAGAATGACAAAAGAAAGGAATTTTCTTGTTTTAGCACAGAATAAGTGCGTGGCAATTGTCGAGCCTTAAGTATGATGATGAGGCTGTTTAGTTTAGCAAAAGATGACATAAGGTGAGTAGTGTTTTACTGATTCGTTCTTCAAGTAAATGGACATATAAAACTTATGATGTGGTTGAGCTACTATGATAAGTGGGAGAACTGAGAAAAGCTGGAAGTCCTGAAGAAGTGAACCAACTCGCCTTCTATACAAAACTGGACTTTTTTTCTAAAATTGAATGCAATTGTCTACATAATATTATATGATGAGGTTGTTTGATAACCACCTTCGCAACATCTAAGGTCAGATGACGGACGGGACTTACAGCTTTTACCCTAACCACGGGTCACTACATAATCTTGATGCAGAAGACGGTCCCCCATCCAATTGCAACCCAGTCCCAATGTCGCTCAACTTTCTGATCGACGCGAAGCGGTGTTACGATACTGTCCATCACGTAGCCCTTGTCGACATGACCGGGCACAATAAAATAACAAGTTAGACAATCTATAACATTAATTATCGAAAATATGTCACTAATAACAGACTCTGCAAATTACTAAAAGTAAAATGCAATATGCTACAAGGGAACTGGGATCCACAATAAAATTTGAGTCAAATGACATATATGTTTGAATATAGACACATGAAGGAGAGTAATTTCATCTCATATATATATATATATATATATATATATATATATATATGTGTGTGTGTGTGTGTGTGTGTGTGTGTGTGTGTGTGTGTGTGTGTAATTGAGGGACAGACAGACAGAAAGAGAGAAATTTATTTAACATGGGCAAAAGCGAGAACTGTCTGCCGATATACTGTTGATATAAGGAATGAATATTCATGGGTTGCAAACAACCGAAGGGAAATTGAAAAAGTTCGGAGGAAGGTTTCATACATTTTTTTTTAGGCAGAAAGGAGGGACCAAGGGAAGTACTCCGGGGGAACGGTAGGCAGGAGACAGGGAGAAACTTCCTTTTCTCCGTCACTGTGTCCTTAGCTGGTCTTTTGTCCGTGTCTCATCTACCATGTGAGCAGTCCAGCATGCTCTCAGGCACACAATTCTCTCACGATTCCTCACTACACATACATGCATCTTACATACTACGCAGTCTTTTCAAAATTAAAAAAAATTATATCGACCTCAGGAGCTTCAAAGTCTCATGGTGAGGGGACCATAAATGTTCCCACTTCTGACTTCCCGCTGCCAATACCGGGAACGCAGACCCCAGCAGTGGGGCTGGTTCTACTACCGCCCATTAAAGATGTTCTGAGCCTCTGCCGGATCTACTTTTCATAAACTTCGCAACATTCGTGGCCTTTCCTCAAATTTCCAATCTGTTGAACAAAATCTCTCCTCCTCTAAACATCATCTTCTCTTCCTTACTGAAACTCAATGACCCCTAAATACATCTCCACTGTCTACTTTTCTCCCAATTCTACTAACTATCCAAAACTCTTTAACTGCCTTACCTCACTTTATATATATCAGGTGGGCAAAAAAAAAGGGATACCTCGAACTTTGGCTGTAAAATCCAAAGTTATGGTCAGATTTAAATATTTGTTTCACACCCTACAACTAAGTACATTTTCTCTACGGTGAGTGGATTTCAAAGAAAACTAATGAAAATTACGGATTTATTGACCATTTCTTTATGCCACTGGAAATTCTCCATTTACACTACTACTGCATTGTATGTGCAGATAAAAAGTTACAAAGTACTCACATATGGTGCTACCTTGATGTTAAAAAAACTGCTCGATATGTTTACCACGAACTTCTACAATCTTTTTCAGTCTAGGACGGAACTCATCTGTAACTTTATTGATTTTTTCTTGTGGTAGCTCATCCCTTTTTTCCGGAAGAAGCTGTCGTAAATGAGCGACATTTTTTACTTTGACCCGATAAATTCTCTGTGACAAATTTTTCCAAAGGCCGTAATCGACAGGATTTCAATCAGGACTGTTTGTTGGCCAAATTTAATACCGCTACCTGGTATTCTTTTGATATCTCGTGTTTTACCGATTTTCTTGAGAAGCTTGTCCAAACCTCCTGCAGTTGGCTTACGTTAATTAAAATCGCTTTAATTATCAACTTAAACCTATGATTAGCAAGATTTTTCTGGAATATTCGCCATAAATCCAATTTCTCAGCTAACATGCTAAAAGCTGGCATACAAACCATAATATTACCTAGTAGTAACATCTAAAATTTCATGGTTCTATGTACCGTATTTGCCGAGATATGAAGGATTTAAAATGTATCCCTTTTTGTTTTTGCCGACCGACAATGCAGTAGTAATGTAAATGGAGAATTTCCAGTGACATAAAGAAATGTTCAATAAATCCGTAATTTTCATTATTTTTCTTTGAAAACCACTCACCGTATACGAAATTTACTTAGTTGTGGGGTGTGAAAAAAATATTGAAATCTGACCAATTATATCTTATTTTGCGTTTCAAATTTCGCATCATCAGTCATTATAACTCCTAAATCTTTTGCTTTAGAATTTCTCTGAATTTCTATGGATTTTAGGTCTTCTCTTTTTCCGTACCGTAACAGCTGAAATTTCATATTGTTGTCTTCCGTCCACTTGTAGATTCTGTTCATGTCGGTTTGTAGAGATCCTATATCTTCTGGGTTTCTTATTTTTCTACTGATCTTTGTGTCATCTGCAAAGGATGTTACTGTGCTGTCGCTGGTAACGTCCTCATCCATGTCAGTTAGCATGATTATGAAGAGTAGTGGAGCTAATACTGTTCCTTGTGGTACTGAGCTGAGGACCTCTGATTCTGATGAAGATATTCCTTGTACTGTAACGACTTGCCGCCGCTCACTAAGGAAATTATATATCCATTTCCCTACTTTTCCTGTGATTCCCATATATTTCAGTTTATGTATTATGATTCCATGGTCACACTTGTCGAACGCTTTAGCAAAGTCTGTGTATATTACATCATAGTTTTCATTACTTTCATTGCACCAATAATGTTGTTGTAGTGTTCCATAAGTTGTGATAGGCATATATATATATATATATATATATATATTATATATATATAAATGAGAGTTACAAGGAATTATAAGGACAAGAGGAAGCTCAAAGACCTTTCGGTTCATTGGACAGGTTCCTGTTATTAAACTAGTGCATTTTTTAAATTATTCTAGCAGCAGTAGAATACTGGGTAGAAAAACATAAGATTTTCTCTCCCTCCCTCCGCCCTCCCCCCCCAAGAGGCAAGTACGCAAAAAGGTTGAAGGAAGTACCTTTACCCTGCAAAAGTAGCCAAGGAAATTTTATAGGAAATAGGAGAATAGAAAAATTAGCTTTACAATTATGCTATGCATATATAGAAATCATATACTAGATAGTACTTGTATAAACTAATATAATAATAAGGAGAGAGAAGAGAGAGAGAGAGAGAAAGAGAGAGAGGAGTTATTATAAGGTACCTTCTTTGCAAATTTTCGCATTCCATCTTCCATATTTGTGACTGTTTAGCTTGAGCTTCTAAATCGCGTAGTTTCCCCATTTCGTTTTCTATCTGTTCAAAGAAAATGAAAATGTTAGAACTTTTACGGCAGCACTCAATTATTTTCTTTATTATTTGAATGTTTGGAAGTGTTGATCTTAGAATATGTAAAATGTTCATATATATATATATATATATATATATATATATATATATATATATATATATAATTATATATTTATATATATATATATATATATATATATATATATATATATATATATACACGAGGGCAATTCAATAAGTATCCGCACTTTATATTTTCACAATTTATTTTCACATCTGATAGATTATAAACACATCACTTCTCAACATAGTCTCCCTGTTTCTCAATACACTTAGTCCAGCGATCTACAAGCTTCCTAATGTCATCACAAAAGAATGTTTTTGGCTGTGTGCGTAGCCAGTCATGCACCGCTTCCTTCAGGTCATCATCGTCTTGGAATCGCTGACCTCTCAAAGCGTCTTTTAGTGGTCCAAACAGGTAAAAATCCGGAGGTGCCAGGCAGTCCTGGATTACCCAGTAGCAAAGGTGGGCACCCGGGCCTCAAAAAGGACTGACGGTCCCGGTCCCGGTCCTTGCCTCAAACTGGACCGACGGTCCCGGTCACGGTCCTTTCTGAAGATAGGACCTAGGAACGACTCGGTCCTAGGTCCTTATATATAATATAAGTGAAAAATTTGATTAAAATGAAAAATGAAATTAAAGACACCGGAAATCTTTAATTTTATTAACGTAAATTATAATTAATACAATACATAAATTATGAAAAAAAGTTATTAAGTTAAATGCTTGAGTTTCCCTTCAAGAAGACTAGCATTTCAAAATGGCTGTCACTGAGCCCTGACCTTTTCGGCTTGAGGACGTCTTTCCCCAAAGAGAAGAGCCTCTCCACGGCGGCACTGGATGGTGCCAGGTGTTGAAACAAGTTTCAGTTCAGTCTCAGTCTCTTTCTGAGTCTTCTGGAGGGAACGATCCATCTTCTTTAGAACTTCAAATAATCACTAAACACACTAAAATCACTAAAAAAGACCGTCCGGACCGGACCGTCCGGAATTGCTTAAAAATGGACCGTCGCTCCTCATTTCGGTCCTCACTGATAAAAGGACCGACTTTCACGCTCACGGTCCTTAAAAAGGACCGAGTTCCTGGAATTCGGTCCTTTTGGAACTCGGTCCTGCCCACCTTTGCCCAGTAGGCAGACTAAGCACGTGCTTTGGGCACCAGCAAGGCAGGGGCACCAAAAAAAAAATAAGAAAATTTTTTTGAAAGAATTTTATATTTGATATTTCAAAGAAAGCATAGAAGTAGTCATCATGGGAAAAGTCAAAATGTTGTGTTATACGACAATGCGCGCCCTCATACCGTTGCACAGACTAGAAAATGCCTTCAAGAACTTAAATTTGAAGTTCTCGACCATCCAGCCTACAGTCCAGACCTGGCACCTTCAGATTTTTACCTGTTTGAACCACTAAAAGACGCTTTGAGAGGTCAGCGATTCCAAGGCGATGATGACCTGAAGGAGGCGGTGCATGACTGCTGGCTACGCACACAGCCAAAAACATTCTTTTGTGATGGCATTAGGAAATTATTTCACGAAAGTGACACGTGAAAAGTATTTATGATGAATAAAACCACGAAGGAAAAAGAAACACAAAGGGGTGCTCAAGCGCTTCCTGAGGATGTCATTAGACGAAAGCGCTTGAGCACCCCTTTGTGTTTCTTTTTCCTTCGTGGTTTTATTCATCATATATATATAATATAAGCTTTAATTTTCTGAGAGGCGAAAGGGGAGTGGCAGAATGGCTTTGGATTCCATCACTGGAAATCATACTCTCCCACGGGGGGTATAAATAAGGTTTGCTTGTGGTGACTCTTAAGGGTGTAAATGAGTATCTAGACCATAAGTTAATGACGAGGGTTGAGTTCTTCAGTTGTCACGAGATTATGAAACGGGGTGTGGTGGCACTGCGCCTAGTACGTTGTGGGTTTAAAAGTTTGATAATAAATTAATCAGAATTAATTATAGAAAGCAGAATGAAAACAGGATATTATATATATATATTAAAAATAATAATTATTTTATATATATATATATATATATATATATATATATATATATTATATATATCTATATATAATATATATACTGGGAAAGGTTACGCGAACTAGACCTACATTTACTGGAAAGGAAAAGAGAGAGATACACCATTATTTACACTTAGAAAATATGGAGAAACTAGTCCCTAATCTTACTCTGAAGTCTGAACCCTATAACTCCCAAACAACGGTGGAAAGTAGAAACGGTAGAAGACATAGATGACATAGATGAAAGAAAGACATTAATGAAAGAAAAGAAATAAGTAAAAGTAGAAACGGTAGACTGTGTCGTATTCCCAAATTGAAGGCGAGACAGGGAACATCCTTAACCCTGAAAGAAAATAGTTTTGTAGTGAGAGGACCAAAACTGTTTAATCAGTTGCCCAAAGACCTAAGAAACACGAAGGGAGTTGCAGTGGACATCTTCAAAAGAAGACTAGACGCCTGCTCAGAACAATCCACGATGAGCCGGGCGTACCTGGCTATGTGAGGTGGAGAGCACAAGAAACCAACTCACTATTTCACGAGGCCAACTCGAGAGGAGGGGCGACAAGCTTGACCTTCGCGAAATAAGGAATCATCGCGCGAAACCTTTGTAAGGTTGTAAGGTAAGGTAAGGTGTGTGTGTGTGTATATATATATATATATATATATAATATTATATAAGCGTTTTCGGTAATTAGGTTGTCCTCATCAGTCACAAATAAAAAGATAAAAATGATAATAAACAAAATTAAAATTTAAAGAGATTGAGAAGAAAGTGGAAGAACTCACGGATTGGGGTCAGCCGTAAAACTAAATGTATTATGAAATGTATTTTAATATGTATTATAATGTATCGTAAAATGTATTGTTGTAACGGCAAATTTTATGAGCCAAAATCTCTTACGAAAATAAGAGCAGAAATTTTAGTTTTAAGATTTTATTTAAATCTCTAAAGCAAGGTAGTTTAGACTTTAGAGTATGGTTATTGAAGAATATCAATAGGTTTCTTGTTACAAGGTTAAAAAAATAAATAAAATAAAATAAATAAAAATGTTTCAGATTGTAACGTTCGTTCGATTTTTATTTTTGTGTTCTCACGTGAATGGTATAACCTCGGACAACCTTGCGGGAGAGATTTATGGTAGAATCGAGGAGCGGCCATAGCTACAAAGAGAAGGGAAAACAAGCTGGCCGAGTTCAGATGTAAAATGGTTTGTTTTCTCTTCGCTTTGTGGTTAAACGTTTGGAAAACAGACTTCGAATCCACTTGTTAAATTGGACCATGACGTTGGTCATAAATTTGAGAAACCAAGTGGCTTCGAAGAAAGAACTTTATTTTAAGTTGATTTTAAGGAAAAGGAGGAGCTTTGTTTTTGGAAGGGAATGTCAATGTCCAATCAAAGGACAGTGATTCTTATAACACCCAGTGACGGAAAAGAAAAGCTCCTTCTTTCCTTATGTATGAATGAAAGCTTTCGTAGGAACGACCTTATGTAATGAAAATGTTTTTGATAGGTCATTCAGAATAGTGTAAGGGGAAGTCTTTGAAATTTTAAGGCGTAACTTAGATTTCTAAGTTAGTTGTAGTTCGGTCCTGAAAAAATAAAGTGGCTTGTAAAGAATGAATCCTTAGGCTCTGTGGCGTGATTGAAAATTTCTAAGTTGTAGCTCCGTCCCCGAAAGTTAAAAGTGGCTTGTAAGAATAACTCCTTAAAATCTGTGACCTGTTTGAAAATTTCTAAGTTGATTTGAAATTTTTCACGTTGTATTTAAAATTTGAATTGCTTTTGTTTTGGGCGAACTTAGTTGGAAGAGCTTAATTAATGTTAGTCGACAGACAAAGAATTTTGTGAAATTTCGTTTAATTTAATTTTGTTCAAATTAAATGTTAAACTGTAAGTTTGCGACATATTAGGTTTCCTCAGGGAAGAGTCAATATTTTGTGTTGAAGTTGGTTCCCGTGGAAACCCGGGAAGTTAGTGCATGACCATTCAGTTATTGTGAGAAGAAATCTAATTTATTTGACGGACTTTTTTCCTGGAAAAATCTGCGGAACTCGTACAGAACTGTTGAGAGTAGTTTTGCCAAATTTTTGGAAGTAAACCATTTTTTTCAACTTCTCCTTAGATTACGAAATTTGAATTTAGTGGTTTTTTAAAGTTACACGCAAATAAAAAAAACCCTCTGTATAAATGGTTTTTGAGACTTAAATACTTGCAAACATTTTCTTTAAATTAATAATTTGATTTTTTTTAACAAAATTTGTAATCGTACATCCGCCTATTTCTTTGAATTTATGTACTAATTGGAGTGAAATTAAATAAACTTTATAAGAGGGAGTGTGTCGTTTTTATGCTACCTTGCAATAGGCCTCTCTTGTAAGCTGAGGGTAAATTAACATTGAAAGGTTGAAATCCAAAGTGGGCTTCAAGTAAGCCGAGGGAAAATACGCGTATAAAATTAAAGGGCCATCCTAGTGGATAGGCAGAGTCATCCTGAAATAAACGAACACGCGCGTAAGAAATAAGTGCAATCGGAAAAGGGTGGGCACCACATAAATTAAGGGGTTGCGCACTACAGTATTAACAAATTTGTCTCCGTGTATCCCTTTTTCGTTTTATAATACACTTAGACCTAAATCATTTTGTAAAAGTAAACCAAATTTCGTACCTCAATTTCTTTTTACCCTTTAGTGCCTGATGTAACTTTTCGGTTATGAAATTGGTTGTTATTAATTGTAAATAAACTGAGGTAAACTTATGTACACAGTTTTGGTTGTTATTTTTGTTATTTTTTTATTATATATTTTCGATTACTCTTACAAAGTGTTCACATATGTGGACAACGAGCATTCTGGGTACTGTATGATAGACTATTGATAAAACATACTGTTGGCTCTATGGAGCACACTTTGTACATATGTATGTGGACAAGCGGTATTTGTCGATACAATAAAGTCCACCAATAAGATGTCAGAGATTAATATGGAACAATGGGACAGGCGTAAAATTTCCCACTTATGTGGACCAAAGGCATGTTGAAATTTGTTGAAATTTAAAATCTTTTTTGTGAATGTCGGGGTCATGATTAGCTTTCATATTATAAAAAAAATAATAAATTAAACTGCTGTACATATTTTAATAGGAATAATGTTGGTATCCATTAAAATAGGTTCATATTGGAAGTTTCCCTATATTGCCCATATGCCAAATCTCAAGGAAATGAAACCTTTTGTTATTTACCCAGAACAACTAATGGTTTTCAACCTTTATTGGGTCAAGACATCGTAATGCCATATGTTCTTTTGCCGCACCACCGAGGTTTTTCATGCCCACTGTTTAAAATCCAGTTCACCCCACTCCCCTCCACGCCCCCATCAACACCACGTGACTAAAGTGAGCTCATGCAGTTTCAGTATGGACGTAATAAAATGTTTTGTTTCATTAGAAATTTTCATATTTTTAGTAACTTTTCAATTTTCAATTACTTATTTTTTGGCACCCATAAGAGGTACTTGCGGCACCTCATTTGGGAATTGCTGTCCCTTAAAAATGGTCGAATCGTAATCAGATGGATATTTATTTTTTTAATTCCAAATCCACGCAGAAAATTGACAAATTTAATTCATCAAATTTTGTTTCAGGAAAGATTTTCAATTCACATTCAAATTCCATTAAAAAAAAAGAAGAATTTATTCCAATTCTAATTTTATTAGAACTGAATTCCGAAACAACAGTCATCCATGTGTGATGTACTTTACATACATACAGGTAGACATACGCATACATACATACATACATACATACATAGACACATACATGCACACTGCCATACAAATACTAAAATCTGGGAACATTACCAAATTTGTTGTAAATTCGGGGCATTCTTTTATTTATTGTAGAAAACACTTCAAAATACATACATACATGCGCGCGCGCGCACACACACACACACACACTATCTCCTACTAAAGTAAATCTTATCTATCGCAATAGGCTATTATAGAATAGGCGTATATCCACAATGTTTACGTTATTATTTCCTTTTGTATACGTTAATTACAGAAATTGAGTTCTACCCCTGTGCCTTGGGATGCCACGAATCCCAGATGAGTGCCAGGCCTATTTCCCCTGAATAAACACTTCAAAACACCAATTTATAGTTTTAAATTCTGTTTTCCTTCTTTCTATACAGTAGTCTTTGAAGTTTGGATGTTCGATAATATATACAGGGTGGCCAAAAAACTTTATCTCTCCCCCTCCCGGAAAAAATCCCATACGAACAAAATATTTTATGCGAATTTACATATTTTTTCTTATCTCAGCATCAAATTATTCTAATTAATAATAATTATCAGAAAAATTCAATTATTAATTACTTCCTCTTCATATTAGTATTAAAGGGGGGAGTGGGGGAGTGGTAGGAAGGAGTTGGGGGATTATATGGGAAGCGGAGGACCTTTTACTAAGCTAGATTTTATATAATTTTAATTATAAGTAATCAGTGATTTAATTTTAAAGTTGTTTTTTTTCTTTTTCAAAGTGAAATATTTTTAGAGGGTTTTAATTTTAGCTTTTAAATGTCGAGTTGACAATTTGGTGGAAATAAATTTAGCGACTTAATTAGAATTTTATTTCCTTTTTAATTTTTTCCTCTTTGAATTGTTCTTTATTTGCTATTGTATTCTCTGTGTTAGACTATTATTATTATTATTATTAGTAGTAGTAGTAGTAGTAGAGTAGTAGTAGTAGTAATAGTAGTAGTAGTAGTAGTATGTCTTAGAAATAAATAAAATAAGACCTAATTCCCTTTGTGTTACGCGATCATGTAATACTTTCTTGAGTTACTTAAGTTTTTGGCATTACGAAATTACAACATTTTATTGTCAGAATACTTTGAGATGAACTGTTTTTGTTATTTCTTAATTGGTTTTCTTTTCTGGGTATGGTGCAAGCATTTAGGGCATGTCACATTTGGGCATTGTCATCTTCTATATAGTACAGTATAATATATATATATATAAATTAAGGTTAAATAGTTTATGTTCTGTCTGTCTGTCTGTCTGTCTCTTTTTCTGTCTGTCTCTCTCTCTCTCTCTCTCTCTCTCTCTCTCTATATATATATATATATATATATATATATATATAATTTAGTGGTGGACCGGATGTCAGTTTTTCAACATCTGCGGATGCGAATGCGGATGCGGATCTTTAATTTCAATATCCGCGGATGCGGATGCGGATATTTAGTTAATCTATTAATATAATATAGAATTATGAATATATGACATAATTTTTCAAATTTCGTGATATTACTATTATGGCAGGCAATGCATAAGAATTAAAATTAATATTAATGTTTTCATTATGATAAAAATAATAACTTTCTCAAGAGTTTCAGCCACAGAAAATTCAATGAAACAAGTTTCATTCAATTTTGTGTGTTACCACGTATTTATATTTTGAGGTTTATATATTTGTTTGTTCATTAATAATTAATACTTTACATGAAATGTGCATGACTGGGCCTTATAAGCTACTTCATTAGCTAATTTAATTGTAAATTGCATAATTTATTAGAGGTAATATCCGCATAACATCCGCAGTCAGAAGTGCGGATGCGGATGTTAAAAATGATGCGGATATCCGGTCCACCACTATATATATATATATATATATATATATATATATATATATATAAAACCTTGGTTAACTTTGGTTTCACTTCCGCCCGAATTGTTCATTCTGACGAAGGTCAAGCTTGTCACTCCACCTTAGACCTACAGCAGCCCAGCGTCTTAACCACTAGGCTATCCAGGGTACCCATTTATCAACCAACCAATTTCTTTATTGTGTGGAAGGATGAACAGCTGGATTTTGCTGCGCGCCGACAATCGTGACCGGGTCTCGATCCCGGGCCGATGGATTCGTTTATGCAAGGCAAACTAAGCTAGGTTAACTTAGTTATATGGATTATCTAGGTTAGGTTATAATTGAACTGACATTCCAAAATGCTGTATATTTTACAGCTCGACGTGTGTTTATTGTGAAGTGTTATGGCCATAAAAAGAGTACAGTATTGTCCAAGTGCAAATGCAACGCGATTTTGAAGCACAATTTGGAGTAAGAGGAACCTCTAACCCTCTTCCCCTACTGACCGCCTCTCTAGCAGATCTGCAACAAAGTGGCTAATAAAGACATCGAAAGACACTGCCTGCGTTAGGAAATAACCATCACATAAACTGAAGGCGGAAGTCTTATCGGTCGTGGAGAACATCAACCAAGAGACAGTTTCCACTGTTAAGAAAAACTTCAAAGAACGTCCCTAAAGGATTCTTTAACTCGAAGGTTATCACATTTAGCATGTGTTTACACACGCACGCGCACGCACACACAGACACACACACACACACACACAAAATGGTTTTTTACATAAAAAAAATGTTCTGTGAAAATAATGACATTTATGTCAAATTAATTAAACAAAATAGAACGCCCTTATATATATATATATATATATATATATATATATATATGCGCCTCAGTGGTGTAGTGGTTAGCGTCGCTGACTATGAATCCATCGGCCCCGGGATCGAGACCCGGTGACGGCATCCGGCGCACAGCAAAACCCAGCTGTTCATCCTTCCACACAATAAAGAAAGTGGTTGGTAGATAAATGGGTATCCTGGTTGGCTGCTGGTGGGGCGTGGTTCGGATTTCACGTTAAACTGTAGGTCTAAGGTGGAGTGAAAAGCTTGACCTTCGTCAGAATGAACAATTCGGGCGGAAACTTATCAAAGGTTATATATATATGGGCTACGTAGTGGCCGATGTCGTAACACCGCTTCTCGGAGATCAGCGAAGTTAAGCGACATTGGGTCTGGGTAGTAGTTGGATGGGAGACCGTCCTCTGCGCCCAGATTACGTAGCGACCCGTGATTCGGATCCCACGTAAAGCTGTAGGTCCCCTCCGTCATATGACCTTAAATGTTGCGAAGGAGGTTAAACAACCCCAATTAAAAAAAAAAATATATATATATATATATATATAAATAAATTTTTTTACATCAAATAACCTTAATACACAATTATATGTAAAAAACCACAAAAAAAAACCTGAAATATGCATAAGAAACATATAATTCTAAGGCATCTTTGGAAAAGCAATATTTAATGTTTCAAAAGCATTTATATTTAATCTTTTTAAGACGCAAAACGCGACTGTAGCCACGTCTGAACATGGATAAACATAAATGCGCAATGATAAGCGTTGTAAATTGCGAGGAACTTGAATATGCTTAGATATATCGGATGTCCTGCTTAATGCTCATTATCTAACCATTTATCTATCTATTTATCTATCTATCTGTCTATTTATATATATATATATATTTTTTTTGTTTGTCTACCCCTCTGACGTAGCTAGTATTTTCCCCTTCTCTCCGTACCCTCAGAGGGAATTCATGAATGAACAAACGAGGGGTTCATACCCAAACAAAGGGTCAGTGTCTGTTGAGGATCTGATGAGAAAGCAATGAACTAAAGAAAGGAGTATGAATCCTCAGGGCATGAATCAAGATCTTCGTCACAATCTTCAATAGATCATCTCCGTGAGGGAGTGCCAGCCAGGAGTGAGGGGGTGCCAACACTGAAGGCACGGATTGTGACGTTTTTCAGAGAGAAAAGAGATAGAGAGCTATGTGTATATATATATATATATATGTATAATTAAAAAACTTTTAAGAGACCTTCCCTTGTAATGAGATACACTCACCACAATTCACCACAGTTGCATTCTGTTCAACTTTACAAATGCATAAATGGCATCTTTGAAACTAGAAAACCAACTTCTTTTCTTCAAAATTCAATCTAAAGAAACTATTTACTTTTGTTTTTCGAGGGTACGGAGACCATATATATATATATTGTTGGGTATGAAATCGAAGTGAGAGGTTTCAAGGGTATGCACTTAGTCTTAATTTTGAGGTACTTGATACCATATTCAGTTTCTTAAGTTGCCCTGAAATAATTAAAGTTGTTTGAACTACGATATTCTGTTAAAGCTAAAGTTAACGTTAAGTTAACTTATAGTTATTGAATTTAATGAAAAACAAAAACAAAAAAGTACGATGGGTAAACATGCAAAATTCTTGTATACATATGTTACAGGAAATCTGTGTAACTAGGGATTTCATGAAATCCCTAAAATGTTCAGGGATTTCATGTAAGGTTAAGTCGTGATATTTTCGTTAGTTTTAACTAAAATATCACTACTTAACCAATTATCAAGGGCGTACCTAGCCGCGCATTCAATTAACCTAACCGGGCATTTCAATAATTTTCCCGTAGGTTTAACGAAAATATCACGACTTAACCTTACATGAAATTCCTGAACATTTTAGGCCTAGTTACACAGATTCCCTGTAACATATACAAGTATTTACAGTATGTCAAAGAAGTCCTTACCCAGTGGGAAATACCCTGAAACTTTTTACCAGGTGGGAAATACATTTATTTATGGAGCTAAATCACAAATGTTAAAAAAACATTTTCCATTCGCTTCAAAACATGTTAGTATAACTAATTGACTTAATTCTCATTGGGTAGAGACTTTTCTAATACCCTGTATAATTATGACCTTTAATAAACTCTTTGTTCTTTGTCCATACCCCAAATGACCCAGATTTGAAAATCAAACTTCAGAGGGTATTCTAATCACAAAGAAAAACACGTCTGTATAAATGAGGTTTTACAATCAAAATAATTAAATTCAACGTAAGATAAAGAGATTTTGTATTGTAAAATGCGCCTTGTGCCTTGGTGGTGGAGTGGTTAGCGTCGTTGACTACGAATCCATCGACCCCGGGATCGAGACCCCCGTAACGGCAGCCGGCCCGCTGTTCATCCTTTCACACAATAAAGAAAGTGGTTGGTAGATAAATGGGTACCCTGGGTGGCCTAGTGGTTAAGACGCTGGGCTGCTGCTGGTAGGGCGTGGTTCGGAATCCACGTTAAACTGTAGGTCTAAGGTGGATTGAAAAGCTTGACCTTCGTCAGAATGAACAATTCGGGCGGAAGCAAACCAAAGGTAAAAGAATATCGTAGTTAGGTTTTCCAAATAAAAGTAGATAAAGCTTTCTTTCGTTTTCAGGTCAATAATGTGTAAAAATCGATAAGTATTTTTAAGATATACACAAAAAATCTGTCTTTTTTCATAAAAATGTAAAAATACTTTGAAATTTTTTCCAGGATGACATTTAAAATTTGTATTATAAATTTCGTGATAAAAATGTTCATAGTTTCACAAAAATTAAGACTTTCAACTACTACTACTACTACTACTACCTACTACTACTATCTACTACTACTACTACTACTAATAATAATAATAATAATAATAAAGACAACTTTATGAAACACTTTCAAAAACGATTTTAATTTAATGACCGGAAGTATGTAGCAAATTTTTAGTATTTATACCTTTTACGACCCACGCAAATAATGTTATCAAATAGCAGAAATGAACAAATGAACAAAACTCCTTTAATCTTCTGCTATAGTGATTTCCCACCGGGGTGCCGCAGGTGCCTCGTAGGAGTGCCAAGAAATTTCATGAAAATTACAAAAGTAAATATAACTGAAAATTGAAAAATTATTAAAAATGTGTAAATTTTAAATAGAGAAAAATATATTCGCTATGTATTACGTGCAAACGGAAACTGTATAGACATAGTTTAAAGTTACGGGGTGTTGGGGGTTGGGGGAAAGTGGGTATTGAATAGGAGAAAAAGAAAATGCTTCGAAGTGCTGCATAAAGAACAACAGATGGAACTGGGGTGCCTCGAATCAGAATTGAAAGGGTGATAACCACTGTTCTACGATATGAAAAAGTACACTGGAAAATAAAGTTGTTCCAGACAGACCACCGTTTCTAAGAAATTAATTGTTCCATTTGAACCGATTATGGAACAATTTTTTGGTAAAACGAATTTACTCTCTCTCCTTTCTGGAACGATTTTGGATCAATTTGTTTTATGTTTAATTCAGAACCTGTCCAGAAAGGAAAGGCGTTCCATCGGCTTTTATAATAAACTATATTCGTTTTACCAAGAAATTGTTCCACAATCGATTCAGTAAATGGAGCAATTACATTTTAAAAAACGGTGTTCTGTCTGGAACATCTTTACTTCACAGTATATTACAGTATGAGGACAAACACGATAAATTCATGAATGAATGAATGAATGAATGAATGAAATGAACAGGGTAAATTCATAAATTCCTAAAAGAATGAATAGATGAATAAATTCCAAAAAGAATAAAGCATAAACATCGGTGATGTACATGAAAGGTTAACAAAAGCCTGCGTTGAAAATTATGAGAGAACACAACAATATTTGAAGATGATATACATTTACTATAAAATTAAAAAGGCATTATACAGGGTGAGTGAAAAGTCATTGTGCACCTGTCCGTTTCCAACACAGTGCAGGTACAGGTTCACTACACTTCTTGTAGGAGCACAGGAACTTTTCGTTCACCCTGTATAAACTTAGATTTTGAAGCGAACTAATATAAATTTTCAACAAAATAATCACATATCTGTTTAACTAAATATACCTTGTCTATTCCTTCTCAAATATGATACATATACAAAAAATACATATAAATACACATACATACATACATACATACATACATACATACATACCAGATGAGGTGGGTGTATTTAGTTATGTGCGGTGGAGAGCGCAAGAAAGCAACTCGCTCCTCCACCAAGCCAGGCCTAGAGGCGGGGCCACTAGCTTGACCTTTGTGTGTGAAGAGAGACCAACACAAGGAACATTAACGAGGTTCAACGAGGTTCAAATATGTTTTATAATTACAATGTATCGCTGAACTGGTTACACGGTAAGCGAAGATTATGTAACACTGAGAATATTGAGGAGTGTACCAGTTTTGTAAAATTTGGGAATGTCTTTATACCCGTATGTAGAGTGATGTGCTAAGCTCACCAAGATAGTTTTTTAAGCTAGATCTGAAACTGGAGTGGAATGGCGCTTGTTTGATCAGAGTAGGAAAGTTATTCCATAGTGAATGAGCAACTCGTGACAGCGCCATTGTGCTAGCGTGAGATTGTCTCGAGCTTGTTCGTAGGTCGCCATTGTGTTAGCGTGAGATCGTCTCGAGCTTGTTCGTAGGTCGCCATTATTTCTAAGATCCATGTCATGTTGATGTTGATGGTTTGAAGGAAATTGGAACACCCAGTAAGGAAGGTAATTGTATGTAGCTATACAGATATCAAATTGCAGTTTGAAGCTTATATTTAACCAGCCTTTATTATACATTCCTCTAAAAGTGTGGGGATTGCATATACATTTCTCTAAAAGGAGCGGAGGGGGGGGGGGGTTCATTCTCGTTTTTGTTTTTATATCCACATGCCACTTTGGATGCAAAATTTGTACTTTTTGGACCTCATTTCGTAAAGTTGAGGAACATATTCTCCAAATAAAAGGGCAATCATTATGGTGTCTATTTACGTTTGTCAGCCCTCTGTATGCGATAAATTTTACTCGCGTTTCTCCATTTATCTCGTTCGTGCGTCGCTTTTAATCCTGCGGCTATGCAATGTTTTATTGGGTTTTATTTTCGGGCCCGCGTGGTCTTATCGTTTTCATTTACTTCATTCCGTCTGCCTCGGTGAAGAAGTTGGATTTCGTCGCATACATGTCGGATACACCATTGGTTAACAAAGTAGGTGTACGCTGGGCCCCACCTACACTTTAATCAGTAAAGTTGTTCCGTATGACACGAAAATTGTCAAAATAAACGACGGAAAAGTTTCTCTCCGAATTAGGCTCCAAATTGGCGACCGCATAGACAATAACTAGGAACTTACTGACTCTCTTTTTTGACCCTTGACCCTATATACTCAAAAGAGAACCTACCCAGTCAGTGTTAGGAGCCGTTTATTTCTTGGAACGTTGAGGTTATAAAGAAGACACTCCATGTACTTCGACTTGAATAATTTACGAATTTTTCTGTTTACAGTGTACCTTACGGCTCAGTGCACGCGAGCTTTTGTAACCGACTGTACACCCCCTCGTAAGTTCGATAATATTATTAATTAAAAGGAAAAAAATGATAGAAGCCCGAAGTGAACTTTGTAAAGATAGAATTTTTGAGTCTCACGTATTCACACGTTTTTGCTAACCCGAACTCTATATATATATATATATATATATATATATATATATATATATATATAAATATATATATATGAAACACTGTTCAAGTGGACGAAGACAACAGTATGAAGTTCATCGAAGAAAAATTCCAGTTTATAAAATATTGTAACAAAGAGGAGCTACGAAATAAAATATACAAAACACTAAAAGACAACCAGATAACACCAAACCCACAAGTCAGAGATCTTACAGTAATAATGTCATCGGATACAGAATTCAGAGAACACCGTAAGATTAGAATTACAACAGCTAGAAAACTAATGAGAATTATCCGGAGGAGCTTCCGTAGCTAAAAAGCAAACATCACGTTAATAGTATGGAAGAGTTTCATTCTACCTATAATTGAGTATTGCTCAGTTACTCACGAGACCATACAGAAAACGAGACATTGCAAACACTGAGGCCATACAAACGACTTTTACTTCTAAGATAGCGGAAACGAAAGATAGAGACTACACTGGTCTCGGCTACAATTCCTAAAACTCTATTCTCTGGAAAGAAGACGTGAAAACTATACGCAATAATAGACATATGCAAGATACTCGAGGGTTGTGTCCCTAAGCTTAGAAGTGAAATATAAACACACTAAAATGAGAGAAGAGATAGATTCTGTACTGTCCCAGCTGCGGTGAGACAGGGGGAGCCATGAAACCGAAGATGGAAATTACCCTCAGAATACTTGGCTCAAAACTCTTTAACTTGCTGCTGAAAGAACTGAAGAACCTTCAACGCGCCATCCTCAATAATTTCAAGAACCAACTGGACAGGTTCTTGTGAACAACCATGCATAGCTGGCTACGAGGGCAGGAGGAGAGTGAAAACCAACTCTCTCCTCCACAAAATCCCGCAAATGAGGCGGGATACTGCAGAAGGGTCAGTTGACAGTAGGTAGATCTTGAACCGTGGTTCGAGGACATCAAGTAACACTGAAGTACGAAATAATATATATACTGTGTGTGTGTGTGTGTGTGTGTGTGTGTGTGTGTGTGTGTGTGTGTGTGTTTTGTATATATATATATAGAGAGAGAGAGAGAGGGAATGATAATGATAATGATGATGATGACGATATGTCTGTCTGTCTGTCTGTTGTCTGTCTGTTGTCTGTCTGTCTCTTCGTTTATACATTCTTAAATGATTAGGCTAATCTGCACCAAATTCAGTATAGAGATTAAGGGAGAACTAAGTAAGGTTTTAGTAACACACTCGCACCTCCTAGTCCGCCCCTAGATTGCACGGAAGGCGCAGCGGGAATTCTAGTATATACTGTATATAGTATGTCGCGCGGTCTTTATCTACCGCACGATATTTGCAGGGATGATCACTAAGGACTCAAGAAATTCTTGATGGTCCCAATCAGTCAGTTGTTGCAGGATGCGTTGAGTTCGTTCAAAATTTGCAAATGGAGTTAACTTTCTTATAAATATAGTCCAGGATGGAACAAAATACCTGGAATATTTACTTAAATTAAGTTCATTGATGTGATGCCCACAAAGTAACAGATTAATTGTAATCAAGTGAAAAAACATGCACTAGTTAAAATTGGCATAACTTGGAACATTTCGGTGATATGGAGTGAACGTTAGTTTTACACTCTTTCTTTGGTACACGGATAACAGTTAAAGGATAATTCTCTATAAAACTACAAAGGAGACGGAGTGAGGCACATTCAATAACAGTCGGAGTTAATTTACAATCATTTCTTCATCATAAATGCAAAAAACTTCACTTTTTTCTCGTGAAGGTCAAAATATGAAAATAAAAACCAACTCTAATAGACAGAGTTTATTTTCACAACAGTTTCGACGCCCACTGGCATCCTCCTCGGGTGGATACAGAAACACGAATGAACCAAAACAAGAGGGAAAAACAGCCCAGGGACCGACCGTTAAGAAATTCGCACCTAGGTTAGATCCCATTCTCCCGACACTGGAAGGGCATTTTCATTAAGTACATTCGCGCAAATTTAAAACTATCTCCTCTTCTAAACATACAGATTCTATTATTTTTTTTTTTTTTTTTTTACATAATTATTACATTTATTATTAAATTTATTACATTTAATATTGCATAATTATTTATTACAGAAATTATAAATTTATTATTACATTGGTTATTACATTGTTGTTTATTATATAGAACTTATAAACCGAAAAACGAATGAAAAAAGCCGATTAGGAAACAATACAGAGACCATTGAGAAATTCGCACCTAGGTTAGATACCGTTCTTCGACACCGGAAGGGCATTTTATTACAGGGTCCGCTTATAAGTATACGTGGGAGAAACTGGAAGAAATATTGAAACCCGTATTAAAGAACACAAATATGCCTTCAGAAGTTGTAATACTAATAATGCCATTTTTTATCACGCCAGCCAAAATAATCATGCTATAGATTGGGAATCAAGTAAGGTACTTTATAAATGTAATAATTATGTCAAAAGAAAAATAATAGAATCTGTGTGTATAGAAAAAGTAGATAATTTTAATTTGTGCGAAGGTACTTATAAGTTAGACCCTTTAATGAGATTCTTGGTCAAAAAATCCCTTACGGAGTCGTGGGAACGTGTTCGAACCTAAGTGTGAATTTCTTAAAGGTCTCTGGATTGTTTCCTTACTCGCTTTTAGTAAATGTAATAATGGAAGTAATAAATGTGGAAATAAATATAAATGCAACAGATCTAATAATAAAGGTAATATTATAAATTTAATAATTAGGGTAAAGGTAATAATAATAAATGTTAAAAAAAAAAAAATGTAAATGCAATAATAAATGCAGTAATTATGTCAAAATATTAGAATCTGTATGTATAGAACAAGAAGATAGTTTTAATTTGTGGGAATGTACTTATAAGCGGACCCTGTAATAAAATACCCTTCCGGTGTCGGGAGAACGGTATCTAACCTAGGTGCGAATTTCTCAATGGTCTCTGGATTGTTTCCTAATCGGCTTTTTTCATTCGTTTTTCGGTTTATAAGTTCTGTATAATAAACAACAATGTAATAACCAATGTAATAATAAATTTACAATTTCTGTAATAAATAATTATGCAATATTAAATGTAATAAATTTAATAATAAATGTAATAATTATGTAAAAAAAAAAAAAAAATAATAGAATCTGTATGTTTAGAACAGGAAGATAGTTTTAAATTTCCGCGAATGTACTTAATGAAAATGCCCTTCCGGTGTCGGGAGAATGAGATCTAACCTAGGTGCGAATTTCCTAACGGTCGGTCCCTGGACTGTTTTTCCCTCTTGTTTTGGTTCATTCGTGTTTCTGTATCCACCCGAGGAGGATGCCAGTGGGCGTCGAAACTGTTGTGGAAATAAACTCTGTCTATTAGAGTGGGTTTTTATTTTCATATTTCTTCATCAATTTTATCCGCTAAAAGTCACTTAGAAAAAATAATTTTTATTCGGGTGAGGTAATGCCACTCGAGTTCCCAAAGTTCCACGGGTGGGGTGGCCTCGGCAGAAGGGCGAACGAATAAGCAAGAACAAGGCCAGAGCGGCCTTGCTCGAAGGGTACAGAAACGCAAGAACAGATCACGGGCTCCCAAAATGGCAATCTTGACTTGAGGCCCACAGGATTGGCAAGAACCTCGTAAAAGCCTTTGGTCGAGGCTAAATAACCTTGGGGAACCGGGGTATTTTAGAGTTATTTGGCCAGTCTTTTCCATTATATGCCTATAACGTAGCAATCCTCCGAATAGGGTAAAGAATATAGAAACCTGAACTTCTAATTGGTAGGAACTTGCATGAAAATTAACCAATTGGAGCTCAAGTAAGGTGATAGATTTTTGCCCTATAATTTGACGTTTGAAAAGAACCAGATGTGGAATTGGACAAGATTTCTTGAGAAAAGTATAACCAGAGAAGTCGTCCACAAAAATTAATGAGAAATAGAGAGACTAAGTTGAACCAAGAGAAAATTGATATAAAATATGCATTTGATTCGCACTGTAAAGTTACGATGTCAGCCATAGATTAGGGAGGGAAAGATTTATGGGTTACGTCATTTATGTGGTCACCGCAGTCAGTGTGAGCCACACGAAACTGAAAATCGGCAAGCGTTGAGAGATGATACAAGAATCTTAACTTTTTTATTATTATTAGGTTAGGCCTATGGGAAGGAAAAATAGGTTCGTTATGACGAACTCATTAAGCACATGGAATTTGATGACCATTGTGATATATATATATATATATATATATATATATATATATATATATATATATATGGTGCATACCCACAAGAAAAAATAAAAAGTGATTCCGAGCCTTTCATATAATAAACACTTCATTATTCTCTGATGAGGTGTTTAATGCGGCAAAGGCCTTGTTATTACTTTTTATTTTTCCTTGTGGGTATATACAGTATCATTTATTATTTTCACGTGTTTAATTGTGAAATTCGTCCCAACGATACATACATATACAGTATATATATATACACACCTTACCTTACCTTACCTTATGAACCTTATGTTGTTTCGTGCGTTGGTCTCTCTTCACACGGAGGTCAAGCTGGTGGCCCCGCCTCTAGGTCTGGCCTGGTGGAGGAGCGAGTTGCTGTCTTGCGCTCTCACCGTACATAGCCAGGCACGCCCGGCTCATCTGGTACTGTCCTGAGCCAGGCATCCAGTCTTTTCTTGAAGACTTCAACTTTGACCCCCGTTACGTTTCTGAGGTCCTTAGGAAGCTGGTTGAAAAGTCTTGGCCCCCTGACAACCAAGCTATTTTCCTTCAGGGTTGAGGAGGTCCCTTGTCGGGCCTTTAATTTGGGAACACTACACATTCTGCCTTTCCTATTTTCCAGTGTTGTTTGAATGGTAATTGGGTTTAGTTTTAGGTTTGGTACCAGTTTTTCGATCATTTTCCATATGTAGATTATGATGTACCTCTCTCTTCTTTTCCAGTGAGTACAGATTTAGTTTACGTAGTCTTTCCCAGTAGTTGAGTTCTTTGCAGCCATCAATCTTGGATGTGAAATGCCTTTGCGTTTCTTCTAGTTTATTAGTTTCTTCCTTTTTATATGGGGACGTCAAAACTGAGCAGTATTCAAGTTTTGGTATAATCAGTGTTTTTAGCAGGGGAATCATTACTGTCCTGTCCCTTCTCTTGAACGTTCTTAGAACCTGTCCGGCGACTCTTTTTGCTTTATTTATCGCTATCTGATTTTGTGTTTCGAATTTCGCATCATCTGTCATTATTATCCCGAGATCAATCGCTTTCATGCTTCTCTGAATTTCCTGTCTATCTGGAGCATAATATGCAGTCTGTTTAAGTTCTTCTTTTCTACCATATCTCAAGAGCTGAAATTTCTCGGCGTTGAATGACATGTTGTTGTCTTCTGACCATTTGTATATTTTGTTCGTGTCCCTCTGCAAGGCCTCCACGTCATGTACATCACTGATTTTTCTGCTGATCTTTGTATCGTCTGCAAAGGATGTTACTATACTATTGCTGTTTATTCCGCTGTCTATGTCTGTTAGCATGATAATGAACAGGAGTGGGGCCAGTACTGTCCCTTGTGGTACTGAGCTGCGTACTTCCGATTCTGATGATGATATACCTGGAATATATATATTGGGGGGGTAGGGGTGTGTGGGGGGTATGGGTTTATATTTACGTTCAAAATTTTTTACTTCGAGAAAAATGTTATGAACTATTTAAAAATTTGGAAAAGTTTGTCTTTGAGATGACTCCTCGTAGCTCAGTGTTCTCGGTGGTGGACTCGGGGCGGTGAGTCTCTGGGTTCCCTCCCAGCTGGCCACTCACCACTCTCCTTGTGACCCATGAAACACTTCACTCTCACCCTTACCGAAAGGGAAAATTAGTTTCCAGGCTCTTACCTTTCCGTCTTTCGAAAGGTCCTGAAATGCACTTTCTATTTCGTAGAATGTTCAGATATAGGTACAGGGTGTCCGAGAATTATCTGTACAAGTTTTGGCTGTTATTAAAAATCAACCATGAAGTGTAGAAATTCCAGTGTTGTCCCAGTTTACAGAGAATCTCATTAAGTTTTTTCTGATACCAAGTTTTGACAAGTTTTTTAGAAATTCCAGTGTGTCCGAAAATTATCTGTACAATTTCATCTTTTAATAAAATTCTTGATAACACACGTAAAATTCTTAAACAAGATTATTTAGAATCTGTATTTTCAAAAGTTTCTTTTATTAAAGTAACGTTGTTACAAACATTCGATATGTGCACCATCAGTGATTCGCAAAACATCCACTCGATAATCCAAATGTTGCCATGTACGCTGCAGCATATCCACATCAATTCGCTCAATAGCAGCTGTGATTCTTGCTTTTAAATCATCAATGTCTGTCACCCGCGTACAAAAAAGAAAAAACTTGTCAAAACTTGTTATCAGAAAAAACTTAATGAGTTTCTCTGTAAAATGGGACAAACTAGAATTTCTACACTTCATGGTTGACTTTTAATAACAGCCAAAACTTGTACAGATAATTCTCGGACACCCGGTATATGTATATATATATATATATATATATATACAGGGCTATTCAAAGTGATTCATCCGATTTCAACTGAGAATACTTCCGTACCTATCAACCGTGCATCAACTGGGCATACACCACATGAAAGAGGAAATCTCCAAGTTTTACAAAATCACCGCGAGAGGGCTCCAAAGTCACGCCGTGGCCTAGCCTAGCAACAAACAGTCAGTGTGAAAATGGAGTCCGCACAGCAGAAGGCGTTTTGTGTGTTGCAGTTTTCGAGCTGTAAATCGGTAGTCACAGTGCAGCGTGAGTTTCGTCGACGTTACAGAACAGATCCACCGGGTGCTCAGAGCATCCGTCTTTGGATGAGCTCCGAACTCGCATTGTTACTGCCGTAGAGTCAGTGACAACGGACATGCTGGAGCGAGTATGGGAGGAATTCGACTATCGTGTCGACGTTTCGTTGCTCGTGTAACTAGGGGAAGTCACATAGAGCATTTATAAGGTGAGAGACAAAATTTGGACAGTTTTTCTTTTGGTTGATGTATCACAAATCACTGTATTTGTAACATTAAAAAATATTCTCATTTGAAATCAGGTGAATCAATTTGAATAGCCCTGTATATATATGGGAATGAACTCAGAATGGTTCCCTGAGTTTTTTATGATACACACAGACCGTGCATGGAACAAAGAACTCTTCTGGGATAATTAAATCCACTATAGTCCGAATAAGTAATGGTAAATGACAAATACCATAGTTTTTCTTTTTCATGATGCAAGCCCGACGTGGGCAACGTGTCTCTCGCAAAGAGGTCCCATAAATATAGCTTCCCTCACCAGCTATCTGCAAAGCAGACAGGATCCAGCTTTGGGATATGGATCTAGGGTTTAAAGCAGCCTAGCCCCACTACATTTAGAACCTCAATATAAGTAAAAGACTCGTTGCATTCACGTCTGATTGAATAAATCAAAGAAAAAGGGGTAACTATTATATTTTTAGCCAAAACCAAAACTTAAACCTCAACTGGCAGAATTGAGCGTCCACTTTTCAAGGCACATAACATGTCCGTTTCATGATGGGAATGAACTCAGAATGGTTCCCTGAGTTTTTTATGATACACACAGACCGTGCATGGAACAAGGAACTCTTCTGGGATAATTAAATCCACTATAGTCCGAATAAGTAATGGTAAATGACAAATACCATAGTTTTTCTTTTTCATGATGCAAGCCCGACGTGGGCAACGAGTCTCTCGCAAAGAGGTCCCATAAATATAGCTTCCCTCACCAGCTATCTGCAAAGCAGACAGGATCCAGCTTTGGGACATGGATCTAGGGTTTAAAGCAGCCTAGCCCCACTACATTTAGAACCTCAATATAAGTAAAAGACTCGTTGCATTCACGTCGGATAGAATAAATCAAAGAAAAAGGGGTAACTATTATATTTTTAGCCAAAACCAAAACTTAAACCTCAACTGTCAGAATTGAGCGTCCACTTTTCAAGGCACATAACATGTCCGTTTCATGATGGCAATGAACTCAGAATGGTTCCCTGAGTTTTTTGTTCCATGCACGGTCTGTGTGTATCATAAAAAACTCAGGGAACCATTCTGAGTTCATTCCCATCATGAAACGGACATGTTATGTGCCTTGAAAAGTGGACGCTCAATTTTGACAGTTGAGGTTTAAGTTTTGGTTTTGGCTAAAAATATAATAGTTACCCCTTTTTCTTTGAGTTATTCAATCCGACGTGAATGCAACGAGTCTTTTACTTATATTGAGGTTCTAAATGTAGTGGGGCTAGGCTGCTTTAAACCCTAGATCCATGTCCCAAAGCTGGATCCTGTCTGCTTTGCAGATAGCTGGTGAGGGAAGCTATATTTATGGGACCTCTTTGCGAGAGACTCGTTGCCCACGTCGGGCTTGCATCATGAAAAAGAAAAACTATGGTATTTGTCATTTACCATTACTTATTCGGACTATATAGTGGATTTAATTATCCCAGAAGAGTTCCTTGTTCCATGCACGGTCTGTGTGTATCATATATATATATATATATATATATATATATATATATATATATATATTACTGAACAAGTCATGAAAGGAAAGTAAATATTTACTAGAAGTGTCAACGTTTCAGCAGGAACACTAATACCCTCTTCAAGCGTCAGAAACAAGCTCTTGAAAGGAATCTCTGACTCTCGAGAAGGGTATTGCTAAAACGTGGACATCTCTAATCATTATTTATTTATCTTTTACATGTTTCCTTTCTCTCTCTCTCTCTCTCTCTCTCTCTCTCTCTGTAATATATTATATCTATATATATATATATTATATATAATATATATATATCTATAATTGTTAAATTAAACCTTTATTAATTAAAATAAAATTTGTTCCTTTGGGAACAAAATGTCTCTGTGGGCCATCTTACCTTTGACAGCTGGCACACGAGCCTTTTTACCTTTTACCGCCTGCAACGGTGCCACCTGGCACCCAGGCGCTAATCTGTCATTCTGCGTTCTGTATACGTCATTGGTACCATTAGTTGTTCACACACCATTGACCCTTCCCCTTCTGACCCCGCCTTCCCTTCTCCAAGAAATGGGGTTCAAAGAGGAAACCTCATTAGTCGAGAACTTGACATTATAATTTGGAATTTGTTTTCAAATATATTGCTCATAGTTGTCATGATAATTAACTAAATATTAAATAATAATAATAATAATAATAATAATAATAATAACATCTTGTATTTTCTTCATTTTCTCAAATATTTCTGCGAAACTTGAGGAAACTTAGTTAAACAATGTCCATTCATCAGGCACTCAATCCTTCAACTTGGCACCTTCCACGCCCCATTACCCCTTAACCCCTGCTGTCATGGGTAAGCCTAAAACTAATAGGCCAATGGATTGTACATGTATTTTAGTCTTAAATAAGCAAAGTAATAGATTTATTTCATGTATTGTATTATTGATTTAGAAAAGACAGGTAATAGGTTTTATATAGTAGTGTTGGCACTTCTAGCATCCGAAATACAGTAATTAGTATTCAATATAATGTATACTGTTTATTACTGTACTTTAGTATTTATATTTAGTGTAGGAAATATGCTTTACTATTTACTATTTAGTGTAAGAAATATGTTTCATTATTTACTATTTAGTTTATGAAATACATTTTACTATTTACTATTTAGTAAAGGGAATATGTTTCACTATTACTATATTAGGGTGCGAAATACGTTTTATTTTATACTATTTAATGCAGCTTATATGCTTTAGTATTCGATATTTACTGTAGGAAATATGAATTACTATTTACTACGAGTATTTAGTGCAGGAAATATGTATTACTATTTACTATTTAGGGTAAGAAATATGTTTTAGTATTTTGTATTAAATGTAGGAAATATATTTTCGATTTAGTGCAAGAAATATATTTTACTCTATATAGTGTAAGAAATATGATTCATTTTTTTTAGTATTCAGTATTTTATATTTATATAATGTAGTATTTAGTGTAGGCAATACTATTTAGCATTTAGTACTCAGAATTTGGTATTTACTTAGAAAATTTGGCGTAGAAAGAAAAAGGCATCTTTGTATGTTGGGTAATCTACAGAGTCTAATGTGCAATTTCTATTTTCGTCCTAGGGAATACACCAGTAGTATAGGTGAAAATAGGGACAGGGAAAAATTTGGAGGAATATTTTATATAAACGATTGAATCCTGACTTTGAAATACGTATAAGTCCGCAAAAAATGTTCCTCTATCTCTTTGGTTCTGTAAGATTATACTTAGTGTGGCTGATAATTAATCTGCACACTTTAAAACTGAGCACGGATGAGTTCTGAGCAATGCGTCCTTTTGCAGTTTCGATATGAATGAAAATGAAGTAATCGTACATTTGAAAATGAGTCATTTCAGTCATTTCTTTAATAATCATTTTTTCTTATCTCTGAAAATGATAATTTTAGCAAAAGAAAATGAAAAGATTCACAGGAAATCTATTTCTCTCTCTCTCTCTCTCTCTCTCTCTCTCTCTCTCTCTCTCTCTCTCTATATATATATATATAATATATATATATATATATATACAGGGTGTTTCAGGAGGAAAGGTCTGTAGTAATGCTTAGTTAAGAATATTAATTTGTTTAATTAAATAAGATAATGTTTAATATAAATTTACTAAAAATTGTGATGAGTACGATAAAGCATGGTTGTTAGATTTGAATTGTTTAAAATGGGTAGGGTTGGTAATCCTAAATAGGCCCGGAGAGTGGACTATACCTATAACGGTTTTTTCAGTCTTGAGGCAGAACGCGTTACGCGTAGTTGGGCAAAATGTAACGTAGAATAAATAAGTTGTGTGTGTCCCTCTCCGACCGAAATATATTTAGTAATATTTCATACTCGCATATCCCCTAATTAACTAAACCACTTTCGAAAATAATAAAACGTTCACTACATTCTGGTGCTAGCGGTGGTCCTCTTACATCATATTTTGTGAGGCTTACCCACGTGTTAGTATTTCCATTAAAATTCTTAAAACCCGGTATAATAACAAATAGCGTTAATGAATATTTTATTTCGATTATTAAAATATCTAAATGCAAAATTTTACCCCGTTTGCAGGCAAATTTCGATTTTCATGCCTTAAAATTTCATTGTAAATAAAATTTAAAAATGGCGCTTGCCTTCGCGTCCTGATAGCGTCCCTGACTCCGCCTAAGAATTCAATTTGTTTCGTCCAGTTCCGTTGCTTTTCGTTTGTCCGACTCAGTATTGCGAGTCATTATTACGTTAAATTTTGTTCATTTCGGTTGGAGAGGGTATAGTTTGAAAATTATCGTGCTGCCTGAAGACTCAATTTCTTTTTTTTTCATCTCTACTCTTTCAGCTTACCTCTTTTTACTTGTTTGTTTAAAACTTTTGGAATTAGTGAAATTGTAATAATCATAATAATAAGAATAATGATTTGTACGTAAGTAATTGTTAGTTTAAATACAGTATGATACACAATTTATATGGTCTTTCAAAGTGTTTCAGCGAAAATTTGTATCGCATTTCTGGGTATATATACATATATAGTACAACATTTCATGAACATGAGAAATTTTCTGGGTTTCATTAGCAGATTTTTGATTATATTTCGATTGCCTGTATATAATAATAGGATTATTTTGTAAATATAGGTTTACGGGCTTTTTGCTTTGCTCGCTTCGCGCTAAAATAGGATTACGTTACAGTTAAGGGACAAATCGAAAAATAAATCTTAAAGATATTAAAAATTGTCAGATTGGGCCGTATAGGATTGTGTTAAATTTCAAAAATAAGCTACATTGGTTTAATGGAACTAGCGAAATTGTGTTGTGAAATTTTCTATAAAAGTTGTTTTGGATATTTTTTTATACTCATTAATTATATACAATTTGGTAGGTAAGCTGGTTATCTATTTTTTTTCCTGTTTCTTTCGTTTATTTCACGACAATTCCGACATATTTGGTAAAAAGGCTATTGTATCGTACGTAAGAAGAATTTCTTGTAGGCCTATCGTAAAATATTGTTCGGAGATTAACCGTTATTACGGTATGTCTATTGAGTAGTAAATTTTTAGTTATTTAACAAAATTTTCATTGGTTTAACATAAATAAGCATAGGATTTTTCTTTAATAAGCACAAATGTTACTAAATTCTAAATTGTCTTTCACGCGCATAACATTGAATTTATTAAATATAGGCCTAAAAGCGGCAGAAATTTTATTTTTATTTTGGCGGCCAATGTGAGTTACGGTACACATTTTACTAAATCTCGAATTATAATTTTTTTGAATTACAGAAATTTGTGTAGTTTTTTCATATATTTTTACGTTTTATAAATTCATTCAATAATCAATTTATTTGTACAGTAGGCCGATTTTTATTTTTCTTTCCAGTTCAATGACAATGGTAAAATTTTTAGTTCAAATTTAGATTGTATTCTAAAAAGGATGTTTTAATTTGAAATTTTAATTTGGAATTAGAAATGAAAAATGTCCTTTTTTTTTAGTTTGAGCGTTTGCATGGAAAATATTACGAAATTATGTTAGGATATAATGCAGTTTCATTCGGTTAGGGATATTTGTATAGAGGTTCGCTTACAAACAAAGCGACCGCTCTCAATTAGGAAATGTTTTAGTTTTGTTTACAGTGGATTGTGTAATTTTTTAGTACATATGATCTATTCTTATTTAGTATAACGATAAAAATTTGTATTTTCACTTGGAAACGATAAATTGCTGAGATTTCTGTGATTTGAAAACCATACTGAGGTTTCTGTTGAAGGAGAGAGTTGTATCTCAGATGTGGTTTGCGAATTGCAAGTTCAATTCTTATGAAATTTGACGTTTCAAGTTGGAATTACTGTATTAAAATAATTTTTGGTAGTAATATTTAAATTTTTTTTACTTTTTAATAACTGTTTAGAAAATTATTATTGTTTAAACCTTCAGTCGGAGTTAACTAGTGCATTTGAAACATTGACTCAAGTGTACACTCGGAAATGGAGCCTCATAGATAGCCAGTAACGTTTTTGTGGCGTCTGTGTGCTCCTCCTCAAAGCAAGAGGGTTCATGATTGTCAGAGAATGGATGACATGAAGTTTCTGGGGTTCATTTTTGTCTTTTGTATTTAGAGGTATTGAGGTGATTTCTGACGATAGTTTGAACAATAATAATTCTTAAATTATACAAACAGTTACTATGTATGGGCGCTTTTATATTTATACTGTACAATTTTGTTTAGCGTTTTATGACTTTTTTTTATCTTCTCTGCTGTGACTGCCATAAGTGACCTTATTGGTAACTAGATTTGATTAAATTTTTGCGAAATTTTTAATTTTTTTTCCGTGAATTTGGCCAGAGCAAATGTGTAGTTAGTATTTCGAAGTGAATTGTCGAAAGAATTTGATAAATTAAATATGAAATGATAAGCAGTACAGAAACACGTTTAGAATAAACTTTTTTTTTCAAAATTGCAAGACTCAGTTTGGGGTCAACCAAGTTGAATCCGAGTTCCATCAAGTGAGTTTAGTCGACCGGATAGGTGATCGATCACCAATGAGAGAGAGAAGAGAAACCAGAATGCGCATGGACTTGGCGCAGGATGGTTTCGGAAGAGAAGAGAGAAGAGAGGAACCGAATGCGCAGGGACTTGGCGCAGGACAGTTCCGGAAGAGAAGAGAAATTTACGTGCAGGGTCTTGGTACACGAAAGTTTCGATCGAAGATGGTCTACTGGTATTTTTCGGGCAGTAGCTGGTCACGTTGCTCGAATGCTTCGCTAAATATGTGTCAACAAAGCGCGCGGTAGACAAGCCACGAGAGCTTGAACGGGCGCCTACGACTGTACTGTCCATACAGACATACAGTAGGTTCGTTGGGAAACGGCCTACGGCGGAGTCATCGTTTGATTGTTGCCAGTAAGAGTCTTTCAGCTGGACGTAGGAAGAGCAGCGTTCACCGACAAAAGTGGAGATGAGACAAGGCGAGTTTCTTCATCGACTTCTAGAATTGCAAATTCCGTCCAATTCCAGCGCGTGGTCCCGCTTTCAGATATCTCCCCCCCTGATCCTTTTAGAATTGGACGTCTCTTGTTTTTTTTTTTCGCCATTGGAGAGAGAGCGGAACCATTATAGCGTGCTGCCCTGTTGCATATTGATTGATGCAATCCCTTGCATTCTAGCGAAGTGAGCAGGAGAGCTGCGATTGAAAATTGAAATCCGTTGTCAGCGTGCGGAGTGTCATCTAAACAACGTCCAGCAAATAAATGTACTGATTATTATCTAATGAAATTATAAGTGAAAAGGGTCCGATTATTGCCCATATTGTTGTGTTTTTCGTGAAATAGTATGTGCGCTCTTGGTCAGTATTTTATGTAAACTTTTTCTTATTTTTTTTCTATGTTGCCCTGATAGTAACTGTATAACTATACAAATAATTGTTTCGAATGTAAAGCGATCGTTGATGAGAAATCGCGGAATAGATTGTGAACTTGGATTTGTGTAGCCACTGTAAGAAAATTTTCTGTTATTTTTTTTGCATGTATAGATTAGTTACAGGTTGTAATTTAATTATTAGAGTGAAATGTTATTTTATGCAAATGTGAAAATTATAAAGTTTTCGGTTTTATAATATGATACAATATATGTATGGGAATTGTCATTCTATTATTTCTTGTCTATTTCTAAACTTTGAATAAGTGTTAAAAAAAAAAAAAAAAAAAAAAAAAAAATTTTGCAAAATATATAAGTTTGTTGAATAAATTTATTGACATTGTTAAACGATATTAATAAGTTTTCCTAATGGAAAAACTTATTTTCAAGGGGGTGATGCGAGTGTAGTAATGCTTAGTTAAGAATATTAATTTGTTTAATTAAATAAGATAATGTTTAATATAAATTTACTAAAAATTGTGATGATAATAAAGCATGGTTGTTAATTTGAATTGTTTAAAATGGGTAGGGTTGGTAATCCTAATAGGCCCGGAGAGTGGACTATACCTATAACGGTTTTTCAGTCTTGAGGCAGAACGCGTTACGCGTAGTTGGGCAAAATGTAACGTAGAATAAATAAGTTGTGTGTGTCCCTCTCCGACCGAAATATATTTAGTAATATTTCATACTCGCATATCCCCTAATTAACTAAACCACTTTCGAAATTAATAAAACGTAATAAGTGTTAATAAGAGTATTAATACCTCCCCCCCTTCGTTTTGTAACGGTCTTTTAGAGTCAGAACTCGGCGTCGCTACCGGAAACTATATAAAGAGCAATAGAGATATAGTAAAGTAGGAAGAAGCGTAAGTAAATAATGAACAAAAGAAATAATAAAAAAGCGTTCACTACAGGTCAATACTTCGGGAGGTGATAGTATCGGTCATTGTGAGAAAAAAAGTTCATATGAACATGTGGCTAATTCTGAATGGTTACGGAGATAGAGCTGTTTGAATGTACAAATACAAAAGCATTGTTAATGGTAATCAAGAAAGAGAAACCAATTACTGTTTCTAACATTTAATGTTTAAAAACTGGCATTTTGAATGGTATCAGATACACAAATGACAAATTTGTTACAGTCGATTGGCTTATGTTACATGCTTACATTACAGCTTACATGGTTCAAGGTTATAGGGGAGGAAGGGGGGAGGAAGGGCTGCGCGCGCATCAGATTCAAACAGCTCTATCTCCGTAACCATTCAGAATTAGACTCATGTTCATATTAACTTTTTTTCTCACAATTACCGATACTATCACCTCCCGAAGTATTGACCTTTCCTCCTGAAACACCCTGTATATCAGGGTTTCAAAAAGTGTGGTAGCGGGGAGCACCGCTCCTAGGAAATGACTGGCAAAATTGAGGAAATAATGCCATCCGGAAGAAACAAAAAGAAAAGAAAAAAAGAAAAAAGGAAAAAGAAAAAAGTAGAGACAAATATTTTTTAAAATGTGAAATTTGCGTCATTCTCCCTCTGTATTAGCCTTATGAGTTAGCAATACTGCTAGCTGCCTGCTTAGCTGGACAGCCTACAGCGTCCATCTTAACTCTGCTAGTCTGCCTATTTGCTGGGTCTCACCCTAAGGTGACGGACGTATTCTTTTTTCTTTAGATAGGACGTTTGAGGTGTCCTTGTTTAATTTGAGGCCTGATCCTGGCCTGGACACCGTCTTATTTAGGTAGAACAGCCGTCCTTTCCTTAGCGTGGGACAGCTTTGTCTCGCATGGTGCCTAAATTGGTGAAGAATGAGTTTCTACCAGGAACACCCACAACCAACAAAGAGGTATATGACCAGAAATGCCCAGTTCAACAGTGAGAATGCGCTTCCAAGCGAGATATTAAAGATATTTTGGAGACAAATGTTTTTAGCTTTGAGAAAAGGTTTTAAAGTGATGAAGATGAAGTACAGCTGGCTGAGCATATGCGAACACTAACCAGCTACACAGATCTTGCTAAAATTGCCAGTACATATGGGGAAGAACTTTTTGTGACGAGAGTTTTGGACCAGAGAAATTTCTGGGATGCAACTACCTTCATGGTAAACTTGGAAGTTAATCAACCAGCATATATGAAACAAGTCAAAATGTTCCTTCACAGACTTTATTCTATCATCAAGGCTGGAAGTACGCAGGACAAGAATATCAACAGTGCCTTCCGCAAAGATCCAGCTTTGTACGATACCATTCCTGACTGGCTTCACTGTGTTCTAAGTGGATGCATCAAGGGAGCAGTTGAGTCTGTTGTAGAATCCATTGGAAGTACGTTAGAGCATCGCAACAAGCCAGAACGGAAACTGACACCTGAACATGTCAATGAAGGAATATTTGTGGCATGAAATGGGCCTGACATTCACCATTGAGACAACGTATTGCGGGGAGCCCTGGACAGACACTTTGGTGGTAAAGACTGGCACTTCGTTAGTTCTCACAGAGTTAAACCACACAGGGTAGCTCAGACAGTTGACTCCATTCAGCGGCAATCTGTCAAATTCCCAATGATGTTTTGAAGTCATCATCTTTCTCTTTGCCATCCATGAATATATTTAGTGAGTACTCGAGTAAATACTGATGATGATGATGATAGGTTATGTGTCAAAGTTTTGCTATCTAATATAATAAAGTTACCACGTAGCTTATTAAGGCTTCATCCCGATGAGTTAATTGAGGAAATTTTAGCTCAAAACTCGTGCTCCTGAGGAAAAAACAACTTTTTGACACCCATATATAATTAGGGCGGAGTGAAAAACTCATTTTTCGAATTTTCAAATTGGCTAGTGTGGAAAATGTGTGGAGTAGTGAGAAAATAAGCTGGTATAAATTTAAAATCATAACATTAATATCTTCAGGTGCCACAATGACCTTCAATATTGAAAAAAATTGAAAAAGCAGATTTTAACAATAATTACAGGAAGAGTCCACGATGCACAATAGACAAGAATTTATCACACTTGTATAAAAATAGCTCAGTCAACCTTTAAAAAAAAGTTTCTATCTCTAAAAACAGTTTTCCTATAGTCAGCTCACTCAGCTGTCACGTGAGTACCTCCGGTTCAGTGTAGCTGTCGCTCTCGTAGCAGGTGGGGTTCTGTTGTTGGCGTTACTCAGATAGTCTAAACTATATTTCTTATATATTTGCATTTCTGTATTGTGTTGCCCTAAGTTTGCCATGTACTATTAACTGAAATTAACGTATAATTGATATAGCTCTTTCTTTTTCAGATTTGTATACTTTCAAAATGTCTCGAGTTTTGTGCAAAATCAACCAGGGCCTCAACTGATTGCCCCATGCTTTGGTATGGGGGAAGATTTGTGGCACAGGAATCTTCCTACATACGAAGGAGTTTTTAAATATTACTTGTTTGTAAGAAACGATTTGAAACAGAATACTAATAAAGATCCTTCAATATCTCAAATATTAGAACAAGTTGTTGATAAATTGAAAACAAATTTGGGAAAGTGCTTCCGTCCCAATTCTGTCAGACAGGCGAATTGAAACAATGTTCAGAAGCTACCACGAAAAGTATCGTGTCATTATGAATCCATACCAAAGCAGAAAAAATTCTGAAGCTTACAAAGCAAAGATTGATATGTTCAAAAAAGAAGCACACACGAAACTTTTTGACATTGCAGCGTGCAAGTGCAAAGTACTAACACAATGTTCTTGTCCCAAAGAAAAAACGGTTCCAAAGGAAGAAGTGACGTTCCTCTTAGATCAAAGGAGTGAAAGAAAAACTGTTATATGATAGAGTAGAATATTACACTCTCAAAGAAAAAAGCATCTACGTGCTAAGAAAGCAAAAGAAGCTGTGAGGCTCACCAAAGAATCTTCACAGGAGAATTGCAGGAACAAATGTTGAATTATCATCATCGACATCAAATAGTGAAAGTGAATCTGGCGAAAATCAGACGATACATTTCCAGAGAACAGTTAGCTCGAAGAGAAAGCTCGAACAACCTAAGAAAAATTATTCAAGAAAGGAAAACTACAAATCTACCTTCAGTGGCTACTGCTTGTGACAGGACTGCAGTTTCAGATCGAGCTGCAGCATTCATTGTTAGTGCGGTATGCAAGATATGGAGAAGTTTCTATTGACAATACATGAAGTAGTGGATAGGAGTAAAATCAGAAGAGAAAGACAAAAGAAGAGATCAGAAATTATGAAAGATCAAAATCAGGTCCCAATCAGAGGAAATCTATTTGATGGTCGAAAAGATTCTACACTCTTCAAGAAAAACAGAGTCCAAGTATATCAGAAGAAGGTAACAGAAGAAATATCACTTTAGTGAGAGAACCTGGTTTCAGATTTGGGGCCCATTATCTGTGAATTCTGGATCAGCTGAAGAAATATGTAAAGGAATGTTTGAGTATATTGAGAATAATGACATGAACCTGGAAAACCTGTTGTGCCATTGGATGCGATGGTGCAGCAGTCAACACTGGAGAAAAGGGAGGCGTTATAAGGCTTATAGAATTGAAGCTGAAGAAGCCAGTTCAACATTTAGTGTGCCAGCTCCATGCCAATGAATTGCCATTACGCCATTTAGTTGCCAAAGCTGGATGGAAAAACATCTGGCCCCCGCGGATTCACCGGTCCTATTGGCAGGGAATTAGAGAACTGTGAGAGTCTTCCTATGTCGAGTTTGAAAGGATTGATGCTGAGAACCAACTGTAGACTGTGAAGATCTTAGCCGACCAAAAATATCTAATTGATATTGATCAGGCCATAACAAAGGGATATTGCTCTCCAGATCTTGCTCATCGTAGTCCAGGCAAAATGGCACATTCACGATGGCTGACTACAGCAAATCGTTTGCTTCGTCTATACGTTTCAACTGTAAATCCATCTGAGAACCTCATGAACATTGCTTCTTTTATAATGAAGGTCTACATCCCAATGTGGTTTTCTATTAAGCAAAGTACGTCTTTTGTCAATGGCTCAAAACATGTTTTCAAAACTATTGAACTAACAAGAACACTGAATGACGAAGTAAAGGATATTGTAAACCCTGTCATACAAAGAAATGCATTTTTGCAAATCCAGAAAATATTCTAGCATCAATGATTCATGATGACCGCAGCGCCATAAGAGAATTAGCGTGGAGGCGAATAAAGAAAGCAAGGCAAACAAACAAGGAAAAAGTTGTGAGGCGTTTCACAGTACCTGTTATTCAATTTGAAGCTACTGATTATACTGATTTAATTAATTGGCAAAAATGCATTGTCACTGAACCACCTGTGACAAGACACCTGACAGAAAATGAGATTGAAGAATTCATAGAAAACAAGAGTACCCCTCCATTCGAGAAATTCCCTTGTCATACACAAGTAGTAGAAAGAATGGTAAAATTAGTGACTGAAGCATCATCAAAAGTATTTGGATTGAACGCGCGAGATGGCTTCATAAGATCAACACTTCAGTCACGTAAAAAAATGCCATCATTCGAAAGTAAAGCTGAATATACTTTAAATAAAACGTTAATAGAAAAAAACATGCGCAAGGATGGGTGGTTGGGAGGGCATGGGTGGAGCTCGACACGCAGCCACCTCCTCGTGGTGAGTTCTGGATTATTTAGATCATTAATCAAAAGAACATTGATCTAAATAAACTAAGAGCTGCGTAATTCAGTAACTATTTTGGTAATTGGAACACTTAATATATAATAATAACAAGTAAGTTTCAGTTATTGTACTAATGCAGAATATAAGAAAATCATTATATTTCACTTTTTTCGACGGCTTTGTGGCACCTGAAGATATAATTTCGCAGGACTAATATTTATGCACAGTCATTATCTATAGCACCCACATATTTTCCGCACTAGCCATATTTGAATTTCGAAAAAAAGTTTAAAAACCTCATTTTCGATCCGCCCTAATATATATATA
>JAJOZX010003700.1:185000-207500 GCA_023014485.1 Bathynomus jamesi | reverse complement strand
TGGTTTCAAAAGTTTAGGAATGGTGACTGCTGTTTGACAGATACAGCACGCTCTGGACGCTCTGCTGAGTTTGATGATGACCTGCTGTTAGCCGCACTTGAAGAAGACTGTTCAACAACTGTCGAAGAATTGATCCAGAAACTCAATTCATCCCCGTCCACCATCCATCGACATTTGCAACAACTCGGGAAAGTGCCTAAGTTAGGAAAATGGGTGCCACATGAATTGTCGATCGACAATCTGAGGGTGCGGGTAAACATTAGCACAGCTCTTCACTCCCGTGAACTCCAAGATCCGTTTTTGCACCGTTTAGTGACTGGTGATGAAAAGTGGATACTGTACCAGAATGTTAAGCGCCGTCGACAGTGGGTTTGTGCTGGAGAACCAGCGACACCACAGCCAAAACCAAATCTTCACCCTCGGAAGGTGTTGCTTAGTGTTTGGTGGGATCAAGGGCGGAGCTAGCTAGGGGCAGGCGGGGCAGTGCCCCGGGGCCATGGCCTTTAGGGGGGGCCCGGGTCGTTTCAACAAGTGATGAGAAGTTATTTGAGAGAGCAACAAAGCTAGTAAATAAATATAAAAATTATATTTCCTCTGGATTTCCAAGTCAATTACTCTCTTTTCGAATGTACTTAAAAACAGACATTGAAAAAATGACGACAATCCATGAGCTATATTCATTTTTAATTAAAGACAACAGTACTTTGTGCTCAAGTTTTCCCGAAGTTGTGACTGCCATAACATCGTTCCTCACAATTCCTGTGACAATTTCAAATGCAGAGAGATCGTTTTCAAAACTTAAACTAATAAAGAACTATCTTCGAAATTCTATGAATGAAAAAAGATTGAGTGGACTCTCAATTATATCAATTGAAAACAAGAAAGCTAGAAATATTAACTTGGAGGATTTAATTAATGAATTTGTTGAAAGAAAGGCAAGAAAAGTCAAGTTCTGATGTTGTCGTAAGTAAACTTTTATTTCACGGTATCCTTTTTAAAGCTCAATATTTTGCATAATGTTTTGCCTTCTATGCCTCCATGCATAAAAGTAGTATCCTAATTCTTAAATATATGCTAAATAAATAATGCAAAGAAAAGCAATATAAATGTATAATAAAAATTTGGTTAGGAGTCTGCAAAACTATCTTGACGAGAAACAGTATACTTCTTTAGATGACCTGCTCACCAGTCTTTGTATGTTTTTTGCCTCAAAAAGGCCTGAATTTTATAAACATGGCGTTGAAAAGCTTGTAGGACGTTGGCAGAGTGTCATTGATTCCGATGTCGTTTTTTAGATCGGAATTTGAAGGACAAAAAAAAACTCAACTGAAACTTTTTAATCTAGTATATATTTTCCATCGGAATCAATGACACTCTGCCAACGTACTACAAGCTTCTTAATGCCATGTTTATAAAATTCAAGCGGTTTTGAGGCAAAAAACGTACAAAGACTGGTGTGCAGGTCATCTAAAGAAGTATACTGTTTCTCGTCAAGATAGTTTTGCAGGCTCCTGAAGAGATGATAATCTGAAGGCGCAAGGTCTGAAGAATATGGAGGATGTGAAAGTTTTTCCCATCCAAGCTCCTCAATTTTTGCAGAAGTGATCCGAGCCGTATGAGGACGTGCGTTGTCGTGGTGGGACACGATTCCTTTCCGATTAACCAAAGAAGGTCTCTTTTCTCTTAGTGCAGTGTTCAATCGATCCAGTTGTTGACAGTAGACTTGAGCGGTGATTGTTTGGTTGTGTGGTAAGGTTTCAAAGAGTATTACACCACCTTTATCCCACTAAACACTAAGCAACACCTTCCGAGGGTGAAGATTTGGTTTTGGCTGTGGTGTCGCTGGTTCTCCAGCACAAACCCACTGTCGACGGCGCTTAACATTCTGGTACAGTATCCACTTTTCATCACCAGTCACTAAACGGTGCAAAAACGGATCTTGGAGTTCACGGGAGTGAAGAGCTGTGCTAATGTTTACCCGCACCCTCAGATTGTCGATCGACAATTCATGTGGCACCCATTTTCCTAACTTAGGCACTTTCCCGAGTTGTTGCAAATGTCGATGGATGGTGGACGGGGATGAATTGAGTTTCTGGATCAATTCTTCGACAGTTGTTGAACAGTCTTCTTCAAGTGCGGCTAACAGCAGGTCATCATCAAACTCAGCAGAGCGTCCAGAGCGTGCTGTATCTGTCAAACAGCAGTCACCATTCCTAAACTTTTGATACCATCCTTGACATTTCCTCACATGCAGAATATCGTTGCCATAAACGTCCTGAATGTTTCGCGTTGCTTCAGTAGCACTATTCCCTTTCTTGAACTCGTAAAGCATTATATGCCTGATATGCTCTTCTGATACCGCCATGTTTATGAGGGGTTCACATAAAGCAAAACACACGTCTTCACTGGTCAAGGTCTGTAAAGTATGTAGCGAAACACGATAGATCTCCTCTTAGATATAACCTTCGGAAAATTTATGCTTAAACCGAGTAGGACTAGTTTAAACTTAATCTATCGTAAAAAACGACATTATTTATGGGATGACCTGATAATAAGACTGGTTGAATTAAACATTCGTATTGATTGTTAAATAGTCAACCAAATAGTTTAGGTGGTTCAGTCTCTTCCCAAACTTGGGCATTCGGATTTTATTCTTTATTGAAAAGTATAAAATCCGTGACTGAGACTCTCTAAAAGAACAATTTTCAGGTCAGTCGATTTCCATTTCAAATGTAAGATTTTCCCCTTCAAGTTAGATTTTTTTTTTTTTATACAAATCACCCCTCGGGGCTATTACTGCGTTACAGCCCCCTTTTTTTTTTCAAATCGGGAAACTAACTCTTTTTCTCAGGTTTGGAATTCACGCTTCGATTCGAGCATTCCCACTTCCGGGAATGAGATTGAGTATGATATTTAATGGGAAGTACTACTTTATTTGTTATATAGCAAAGTGTTTTTTCTCTACAATAACACCTTTAAGGTAAAAATTTCTAGCTTGTTAAATTATATTTAAAACTTTCAAGAGAGACTTTCACCTAGACCGGACCTGCCCTATCAATCTGAAACAAAAGGTAGGTAGTTGTCGTGAGAATCTAGCACTTCCCCTTATTCCGGATTAATGGAGTCAGGCTAATTACTGATCAAATTACTTCCTTTTAATCTATCGATTATGTTGTATTTTTCACCTACAATGAGAAAGAAACTAAACAGTTTGAAATGAGAAAGAACAAGCGACAGAACGAGAGAGAGAGAGAGAGAGAGAGAGAGAGAGAGGACTCTAACACCTCTGAGTTCTTTGCAGTCTAGCACGCTAAATCATTATATGATATATATATATATATATATATATATATATGTGTATGTGTGTGTGTGTGTGAAGTAAACAAACCTTTAAATAATCATGCCGTGGGAAAAAGTCTGTTCTTTTGTCTGTATTTAAAGATGATAGGCACTAGTACACACACACACACACACACACACACATATGACATTCTAAAGGTGCCACTATTCAGTTGATTCCCAAACTTTTAGGATTAGTTCCCCCCTTTTGTAAAAAGCTTACTGAAAAATCCCCCTATCCAATCGAACAAAAAAAAAAAAGGTGTGTTTTTGCAGAGTAATAATACTTTATTTGTTGACCCACGAGGCATCAAAATAATAACAATTAGTAAATATTACAGTAAGTTAAAAAGAGGAGGGGCGACAAGCTTGATCTTCGTGAAATGAGGCATCATCGCACGGAACATTTGAAAGGTTGAAAGGAAAAGATAATTAAAAGATAAGTCAAAATAATACTTTTTTTAAAATGGAACAAACAATAAATTTACTTTCTATTTAAATAGCAATTATAGAAATTTCTATTACTATTTTTAAAGTTTTTTATATATTCAATTTCATTGAATTACGCACGTGGAAGGTTCGAAAGAATGACGGAAATTGAAGATAAAATTACCAGATAGTTTTAAATGTTTGCATTCCTCTCACCCCCCAACCCCCCTGAAGATGACCATATTCCCCCCAGGTTGTGAACCAGTGCCGGCAAATTGGATAAGAATAACAGAGGGTGCCAAAGGTCCCGTTAATCACTACATGGCACTTTATCAATTAAAAATAAGTATGATAAAAACTCAAGAATTTGAACAACTATGACACACCAAAACCGTACGTTTTTTTATAATTTATAATTTATAATTTATAGAATTTATATTTTATTTTTGCAATTCTATAATTAATGTTATATTTTCTATATTTATATTGTGCTTTAAAAATTTTATAATTAATAATTTATATTTAGGATTTTAGGATTTATAATTTATATTTAGGATTTTTATAATTTATAACTTTATAATTTTACAACTTTTAATTATAACGTTTTAATTGCCCGTTTAATATTTAACGTTTCAATTAACGTCTGAATTAATGTCATATCTTATAGTTTAATTAAACTCCGTTAAGTTTTTTGAATAGCTGCTCACAATATGGTTATCATCTGGACAGATATAAAAATATGATGTTACACGTATGCTCTCTCTCTCTCTCTCTATATATATATATATATATATATATATATATATATATATATACTTTATCTGACAGTGGTTCTTAACCTTTTTACTACCATGCCCCCTCTAGGAATTGGTCCTTCCCTCCACGCCCCCCTTGGAGGGGGATACTTTTGCATTTTTTCATAAACTTCTCAATATTAGCCCATGCTCTCGTTAAGAGAATAACAAATACAATTAGTGTTTTTCCCCAAGGGATCGCGCCCCCCCTGGAAATTACCTAGGGGGGCGCGCCCCCCAGGTTAAGAACCACTGCAAAGTTTATCACGTTCAAATGTGCAACAGCAAACCAAGAGAAAAATTTACACCGCCTAAGCTCTTTAGCAATTTAATAGCATATATTCCAAGTCAAATCTTAATATCATGTTATAAAATGTACCCTAAAGCGCCTGGTCCTTAGAAAGGTATAATATATATATATATATATATATATATATGTGTGTGTGTGTGTGTGTGTACTGTATATAAATGTACTCATTACAGTACAAAAGTACTGCACTGTACATTTATTCGTAAAAAATAAATTACAAGTATTTATACCAGCGCTCAGGAAAAGAATGCAAGGACTCATTAGATCTCTTTTTCTTTTTCTTTTTTATCTGAGCCAGTCCCAGACTATAGGCTAGGGCGCGATACAGGGCTTACTGGTTTAGTACTTTAGTTCATGCCTCAGTCAAGTGCCAGCGTTTGACATAGAAGGACGTACTACTAGGCACTCCAGTCAGTGTCACTGAAACAATTTTTTTTTTTCTTTTATCTGGAAGGAGTTTTCCGCGGGTTAAAATTCAAACTATTATTTTTATTACTTTTATTGATATTATTATTAATAATAATAATAGTAACGATGTATTGGAATGTGTGGAGTGGTCTGGTGGTGATTTTGACTTTTCTTTCTGTTTGCATAGAAGAGGCTCGAGCTCAGGGTGTAAATTTAGGGGCGCTCGAATGGTGTGAAACTCTCTGCCTCTGCCACAAAGATACTCATGAAAACATGCACTGTTTCCAGGCCCTTGAAATCTATGAACTCCTGGGGGTGGATAAGAGGAAGGTGCAGAGACTAAGCAGGGCCAATTTTAAACTTGAGGAGAAGTTAATGTGGTGTTCCGAAACGTGTATATGCCATAAAGCCGGAAGAAAGGAGTTTAAATGTACGGACAGGGTGACGCTGGGAGAGTTCATCAATGAGAAAGCTCCTTTCCTCTCCCCTTATTTAGAACCGGAAGTGGAAGTCTTTGACGTGAGAGACATCGTCGACAGAGAAGACGAAGCTCTTCCTCCACCCCCTCCCTCTCCTTTTCCTGTTGAAGGAAACGAAGAAGAAGAAGAAGAAATACACGAGGAAAAGAAAGACCGCCACGACCGAAAAAAGAACAGGAAACACCGAAAAAACAAGAAAAAGAACCACCATGACCGGAAGGAAGTAGCTGGAAGTGGAGACGAAGAAATAGTAATACCTGTGACCACAACATCTACAGCGCCTTCTACAAAAGCAGCAGTAACCGAACCTGAGGAGAGGAGGGTCTTTAAAGCTCAAATTTTCCCTCAAGCGAGCACGGATCGAGACATGCCCTCGAGACCTCCCGAAGAGGAAAGAGAGTCCCCGGTTTTGGAGGTGCCAAGGGAAAGGAAGACTGTAGCAGGAGAGGTGTCCATCGAGCTCTTGGAACTGAGGAACAACGTGGATCAAATCAAAGAAGATGTAGCACTTAACCAACACATTCTACTCGTCACTGTTGCAGTAGCAGCAATCGCCATGATTGGGTTCGTATTAGGTGTTCTTTTAAGGGCACGGATGATATATATATATATATACAGTGCTTTTCTGGGAAAAAAGGTACCGAAACTCTCATATATATATATATATATATATATATATATATATATATATATATATATATATATATATATATATATCAATGTAGGGTAGCGGTTATGGCAATTGAACAGTTATTAAAGGTGTGGATAAAAACCTAGGAACAGCGTTGTAAATGAAAGGTAAAATCGTTAAGTTAGAAATTGGTTAGAGGATTGAGTGAGGCGATAGGCTAGGTAGGCCTCGAACAAAATGGAACTTGGCTCAGAATTAATGGAATAAAATGATCTCATTTTATGCTTGATGGGAAAAATGCGCTGAAAAAGAGGAAGTCAACAGTTTTCCTCCGGCGCTATCCTAAATATTTGGAATCGTAGAGGTGATAAACAAAGGTCTAATTAGAATTGAGCCGGAGAACGGAAGTCGGCTGAAACCGCCGGCCTAGCGTAGCAACATAATTTTCGCCAAATACTATTTGACAAGTTACGCTTTGAAGGTTGCTCCAAGAATAAAAATCAATACTTTCATCGGAAGAAGGAATTTCTCTGCATTATCTTTTTTGTTCATTTTTGTTGTTAATTCATTTCATTATAAGGTACTGGAACGTTGTACCGGTGAGTTCCGGCAGAAAAAAAGCACTGTATATCATGATACTGTAGTATAATTTTTATTAAGGTTAAAGGAAAATATCAAGTTCCTGATATTACTGATAAAGTCATTTCACACATTCTTCAATACCAGTAATATTATAAGAAATATAATATGAAATAATATATAAATAATATATACAGTGTGTATATATAGATACATAGAGAGATAGATATATATATATATATATATATATATATATATATATATATATATATATATATATATATTCATTTTTCATTTGTTCGTTCTCCCTCCTCATCTTGCGCGGAACGTTCTTCTATACAAGCGTCGTTCTTTACGTTAATTATACTGTGTGTTGTTTGCAGTTGAAATGTGTGTATATATATATATATATATATGTATATATATATATATATCCTGTTTTTAATTAGTTAATGCAAGTGTTTAATTGTGAAATTCACCTCATATCCTGTATATATCCAGGGTGTGTGTGTGTATATAAATAAATAATAATAATAAATAACACCGTCACCGTCACTATATATATATATATATATATATATATATATTATATATATATATAATATAAACGTAATATAATAAAATATATTTCAAGAGAAAATTCAGCTTAGCTCAAATAAAATAAAATGAAATTAAATAAATAAAAAAAAAGATAAAAAAAATATAAAATATATTTTATTCAAAACATTTGTCAAATATTTAAAAAAAAATATATTATTCTTTATCTCATTCTATATAATAACACATTTTTCTATCCTCCCCAAAATCAATTTATTTGCTAAACTGGCACCCAAAATGGCACTAGAGGGGTGCCATTGAAGGTAAATTACCTAACCCGTCTTTCCATATATATAAACATGTACGTTTAAAAAAAAAGATGGTGGAATTCACTTATACGGTTATTGTATTATGTTTAATGTAAGCACGTTTTGTTAGTGTGCTATAAAATAGTTTTTTTTACAATTAAGGTATGTTGTTATAGGCAGGTTTGTTTGTTGTTGAATTTTATGATTATGAGTTCAAAAATAAACACTAAAGCGCTTGGTTACTATAAAGTTTCACAAAGTACTTTATAACGTACATTAAAAGTTAATGAACCCATTAACTAGTATTGTAGTATATGTACACACACACACACACACACACACACACACATATATATAATAAGGTCACATGTTATTTTGTGATTTTAGTGCATATATATATATATATATATATATATATATATATATATACAGAGTGTCCCATAAGTCCAGTCACAGAAGAAAATTTATTTAAAATTAAATTTGCAAAAGTAATACATGAACTAAAACAAATGTTCAAATTGATGTCTTGTTTTGGGACCTTTGGAGGCTTTTTCCTCACGAGTGTAACTCACTTCCACACTATCCACTGCGTGTTATTCTACCTGCAACAAAAATAAAAAGAAGGTCCCAAAACAAGACATCAATTTGAAAATTTGTTGAGACCCGGACTTATGGGACACCCTGTATAATATATTATATATATATATATATATGTGTGTGTGTGTTATCAATGAATGCACTCAGAACAATCCTGATTACTTTAACAAGCATTGCATAGCTCATGAAGGCGCAACATTCGGAACTTTGCAATTGCTTCAAGTAACATTCGCCATTTTTATTATTCTTTGTTTACTTCACAATTTGATTGTTTTTAAGAGACTATTTTACGGTCGTATATATATATATATATATATATATATATATATATATATATATATATATATATATATATATATATTAATATGCCCCTATATATATATATATATGGAAATATTTCCACCACGAAGATTCGAACGCAACATCTCTTGATTAAATGGTGAGGGCGGTAGGCACTATATACTACGACGGGATAAAAGTTAACCCAACTTGTCATACATTTAGACAACCGAGGAAACGCATAACGCTTTCGCGTCTAGAGGCATTTTACGTGTTAACCCACCCACCCCGCACTCGAGGTAATAACCAGCATTTCATTCAAATTAGCCGCTGCAACAGTGGGGTCCCATAAATGAAATATCATGCCTGAAAAAAAAAAAAATTCACGTCTTAGTGTAGTGGCTAGCCCCCTCTCACCTTCTAATCAAAAGGGTGTTGGGTTCGAATCCTGGTGGGGCCCATTTTTTCATTGTGATAAAACCGTGCGTGCTCATGCAGAATATTTCTCTCTCTCTCTCTCTCTCTCTCTATATATATATATATATAATATATATATATATATATACTGTCATGGTGTTTGAACTCAAGCACTGTATAATTAAAAAAAACCAAGAACTAAATTAAAATTTATTAATGAAAAGCGAACCTTCGTCACCACTAAAGAAATGCGTTGCCTCCTGTAATTACTAATTTTGAGTGCTGTGGTTTTCCGTCTCTTCGTTTATCTATTTATCTATATATATATATGTATGTGTGTCTGTCTATCTGTATGTCTGTCTGTCTATCTCTACAGGAAGGTTTGAAAATATTCCGAAACATAAAAGCAAACGAAAATGGATCCTTAAAAAAAAAAAGAAGCTTTTTGGTCAAATCTTTGAAAGAATTCTCATGAATATGTTAATTACAGATTTTCGTGAGAGAGGAAATTGAGGTTGAGCTTTGTTGAGGTCAAATTTGGGGTATATTTGACGTGAAGGATGACCTTCGCAACTCTTTTTCGTCCTCGGCTCTCGACTCTCACTGTATATCTTTAAATAGAATTAAATAAAAAAATTGCCTAATATACTTTTATCCTAAGCTGGAACTTTAAGCGTATATATATATATATATCGTAGAACGACGACGCTTGTATAGGAGATATTCCGCGCAAGACGAGAGAGAGAGAACGAAACAAATGAAAAATGAGGTAACCACCTGGGAATCGAACCCGGGATCTTCCGATTGCCGGTCAGACGCGATACCATTACACCATGGACCTCACTCTTCCAAATGCCGTAATTCTTCTACATACTCGCAGAAACCAATGCCCCAAGGGGGCACCTCCCGCATGCCGTAACAATATATATATATATATAAGAGTGAGGTCCATGGTGTAATGGTATCGCGTCTGACCGGCAATCGGAAGATCCCGGGTTCGATTCCCAGGTGGTTACTCATTTTTTCATTTGTTTCGTTCTCTCTCTCTCGTCTTGCGCGGAATATCTCCTATACAAGCGTCGTTCTTTACGTTATTTATACTGCGTGTTCTTTGCAGTTGAATGTATATATTGTTACGGCATGCGGGAGGTGCCCCCTTGGGGCATTGGTTTCTGCGAGTATGTAGAAGAATTACGGCATTTGGAAGAGTGAGGTCCATGTAATGGTATCGCGTCTGACCGGCAATCGGAAGATCCCGGGTTCGATTCCCAGGTGGTTACCTCATTTTTTCATTTGTTTCGTTCTCTCTCTCTCGTCTTGCGCGGAATATCTCCTATACAAGCGTCGTTCTTTACGTTATTTATACTGCGTGTTCTTTGCAGTTGAATGTGTATATATATATATATATATGTTGTTTACTAAAAACAGGTATACCAACTGGTACCCACTTCCATGCCAAGTCATATAGCGCTATTAAAGCAATTTATTTCCAAATGGAAAGGAGCGAGTTTCGCGTATATCGCAAACTACCCGAAACCCTTAACAAATACCCTTGGGTATAGAAACACTCAACCGCACCCACCGATGTAGGATAAAGGCCGAAGATGCTTAAAGAATGTCGCGTGTGGGTACTTTTAATGGAGGGGTTTATTTTCAAAAATTTTATTATCTTAATTATGAGGGATTGATTGCTGGGTATCAATTGACCCTTGTTCACTTTAGTAGACAGACATACAGTCAGGCTGATAAGTAGATAGATATAGATAGATAAACAACTAAAGGGAGGGAACCTATCTATGTGGTATAAATGGGTATACACGTTTCTCTATAGTAAAGCGATAACTAAAGAGCGTGGGGTGGGATTTTTGTTAAGGGTATGGGATGGGTGTTGGGGCATTGCTCATATAAGGAGCCGATTGATAGCGTTAACGAGGCATTGAGGGTTAAGTCCTTCTTTATCTGTCTGAAGGAGAGAGAGAGAGAGAGAGAGAGAGAGAGAGAGAGAGAAATTGTTCACAAGGGGCGCCTCAAACACGGTGGCTTCCGTTCACGTATTTGTTGGAAACGTGTGAAAGAAAGGGTGGGGATATATAATTCTCGCTCTTATTCCGTTCTAATACAAGGACTAAATTAAAAATATATATTTTTTTTCCACGTAAAGTTTTCTTTCACCTATGCTTTCTCTCTCTCTCTCTCTCTCTCTCTGACTCAGAGAGGCATTGCGTATGCGTAGTTGCGTACCCTGTTTTGAGTATCATTTTCGTTTTATTGTTGATTCATTCTTGTTAAAAAAGTAGGTTTAAAAATAAATGTGGAATTCCCGTTTGTGGGGATCGAATTTAATTTTTTTTCTTAAGTTACCCTCACCAAACAAACGTTTTCGTTAAATCAAACAACTTTTTGGCCTTCCCAAAATCACAATTTACGCACTTTTTGCTATTTTAAGACTATAAAATCCATTATATTTAGTCTGTAAACAACAATTTTTGTGTTTACTGTTATTAGGGTAAATATTAAGTTTCGCGGAAACCAGTGTGTTTGAGAAAGTCGAAATTTGTTACAAAGATCGTGATTGGACGAAATTGATCACGTGGGAAATAACTAACCAGTCTAAAACCACCACCACCACCACCTAACCTAGTGTAATCTGGTCTCCGTGAAACTTAATATTAGTTTGTATTAGTGCTGCAAGCAAGTGCGTAAGTGTGTTTTTGCGTGTTTGTGTTTGTGAGTGTGTTCTTGGATACCTTACGCGACGATCTTTAGGATACACTGCAAACTTATCGTGACACTAACATACGGATAATGACACTAGAGGTGTCGTTATAGTTTGACGGGATTTTTTTTACTAAAAGTCATTAAAATATCACGGAAAAAATAAAAGGGTCAATCCCAGAATAGGCACTGAGTACCTCAATCCCAGATGAAGCACCTGCGTTCAACCTCAATCCCAGAATAGGCACCTTGCAAGGAATTAAATAAATAGCAAAACTAACCAAAAAAGCAGAAGATATAGCAAAAGATTAGGTAGGTTAGGTTAGGTTAGGTTAGGTTAGAGTTGATTTTTTCAAATATTGATAAAAACAATGAAATTATATCTCTAAAAACTGTTTATATTTTTTTCTCCTCAATCCCAGATTAAGCACCTGTGTTTTGCCTCAATCCCAGATTAAGCACCTAAAAATGATTTCAGGTGCCTATTCTGGGATTGATCCAAATAAAATAATGAAGGTTAGGTTAGGTTAAAACTAGGTTAGGTTAAGTTAATTATATGAGGTTAAATGGCGCCATCCACAACTGAAACTGTCGCTATTTCATAAAGTAGCTATGGCTGTGTGTGTGTGTGTGTGTGTGTGTGTCTACGAATAAACCTAAGCGAGAATACTTTAAAATTTATGGTAACATTTCAGGTTTGTGTAAAAGGAAAAAAAAACAAAAAAAAAAAAAATCTTCAAAGCAGGAACATATTTGAGACGTATACTAGTAAGGGTTACGCCGAGAGAGAGAGAGAGAGAGAGAGAGAGAGAGAGAGAGAGAGAGAGAGAGTCTACTATTCGTACAATAAGATTATATAGTCTAATCCAAATAATACCATTTTAAAACATAAATTCAAATTTCATACAAATAATTGAATTTTTTTATTTTTTTACATTTTCAAAGAAAAATTTACAAATATTCATTAAAAAATGTTTGTATTTCTATTTATCTATTTATATATTTACTTATTTATTTAAATATGGTAGGTATTTCGTGTATATCTCTTTTAATCGATACCCACAACCATATTTTGGGTATAAAATTAACTCTTTAAATTCACGACACATTTTAGTCCTTATATATCGTTCGGAATGCCTGAAATTATATATATATATATATATATATATATATTATATATATATTCTCTCTTTCTCTCGCTTTTAGTTATTGTCATTGTTGCTTAGTCAAACATCACATGCAAAACATTTGATTACACCGGATGTATATTTATTTTAGGGTCACTGGACAAACATTGTGTGTGTGTGTGTATATATATATATATATATATATATATATATATATATATATATTACTTTTTTTGAGGCTATATCATAAAATAAATTAGAATTTCGAGTCTTAGAATATTTTTTAAATAATTCATCCTTAATGATCCGTTTTCTATAATTTTTGTTATTAATTTTTTACAAATTCTTTTTGCTTAAGATGTCAGTACAAACTCTCTTATCACTCTATTTTGGCAACTCGAAAGTTAACATGGACTGGATTTACTAAGTTCATAAAATAAATAACAAATAACGAATGAAATAACAAGTAAAAATCATGAAAAATAATAAAATAATCGTAAAACCCAAAAAGAAAAATTCAATAAATAAGTCACCCATTGAATGACTATCAGATAAGCTATCTACTATGTTTAGTTGCCATAGAAACAGGAGGTCTTTTCTTAATCTAAGTTTTCTCCAATGATAGGACCGTCTGTTCATTTATGTATCTCTCGGGACGCATAAATGTCGCTTTATTGGCCCCTTTGGAAGGGGTATGAATATACAAAAAAATAGTTATCGAAGATAATATTTATATATTTGGATGGTGAACACCCTCACCCGGGGTAAAAATATAAAAAGTAAATAATACAACTATTGTTTAATACGATAAAATACGACAAAATACAATCAAAACACGATAAAACGTTACCTATATATAAATTAACATACAGATACGAGATTCACAAAAACCCAAAAAAAATAATAATTGGGCGAAAAAATTTCTGTACAAGAAAATGAAATTTGTATACCGGGTGATTCATAAGTCTGTTACCACTGTAATGGTGAAATATTTTCTGTTTCAAATTGTTGATTTGTGATCAGTAAATTTGAAAATTTTCAGGCAATAACTTTTTTACAATACAAGAAAAACAAAATATATATATATATATGTGTATAATGTAACTCGATACATGAACATAGCAACGTAATCTGCATCCTTCATTCTCTTATCATAAGCTCAAAAATAACCGGATGAAACTTAGTTATCAACAATGAATTAAAATGAAAGAAAACAAAATAATGAAATAATATACATAAAAAATTGTATACTAGAATTCTATGAATAAGTAAAATCGTCTGACATTAACAAATAATAAAATAAAATTATATATATATATATATATATATATATATATATATATATATATATATGCGCCTTGGTGGTGTAGTGGTTAACGTCGCTGATTACGAATCCATCGGCCCCGGGATCGAGACCCTGTGACGGCAAGCGGCGCGCAGCAAAACCCAGCTGTTCACCCTTCTACCACACAAAAGAAGAAATTGGTTGGTAGATAAATGGGTACCCTGTGTAGCCTAGTGGTTAAGACGCTGGGTTGCTGGTGGGGCGTTTTTCGGACTCCATGTTAAACTGTAGGTCTAAGGTGGGGTGAAAAACTTGACCTTCGTCAGAATGAACAAATCGGGTGGAAGCAAAATGTAGTTTACACATAATTTTATTTGTTTCCATATATATATATATATATATATATATATGTTAGCGGCAGTAAGCGAAATCAGGCATTAAGATAATGCCTAGACAATAAACTGAACGCTAAGAATGTATATAGCATTAGTTACAATGGTCACTTTCACTGTTTCTGTGAGGTCTTTGTGTGAAAATGATCTAAAATTACGCTGTGAGAAATCAAGTGAAATACATCTACTCTTTGTTCTTTTTCTTTTGCTGAGATGACGCATTAACAGGTGTCCTAAAAATGATTCAAATTAAGACGTCATATCCTTTCAGTTAAACTGTTTTATATTTTCTTTCTGCAACTTTAGGAGTCAGAAAGTAAAAATTACGCATATTGTATGCTGCGCGCCGACTGGCGTCACCAGGTCTCGATCCCGCGGCCGATGGTTTTATAGTCAGCGACGCTAACAACTACACCACCGAGGCGCATATATATATATATATATATATATATATATTACGTCATCCTAAATATCCTTTTACATGTGTAGGACACGCTCTTCTTTCATTAAATGAATAACTAAAATAAAAAATAAAAATGTTATTTATTCAAAATTAAAAGTAATTAAAATTCAAATTATATATTTTAATTTAACATCGATGAAAGAATATTTAGTTAAGATATAAAATCAAATTTAGAGCACGTAATTACAAAATTCTTGCTGTTGAGTATATATATATATATTATATATAATTATATATATAGATATATAAGCAAACAACCACAAGGAAAAGGAAACACAAAGTGAATATATCACGAAAGCGCTCGGACTTGTGTTTCCTTTTCCTTGTGGTGTTTGCTTATTAATAAGGTCACGTGTTATTTTGTGATTCTAGTGCATATATATATATATTATATATATATATCATATTTGGTTGAGAGATCACGTTGTGAAGGAAGTTCACTGCAAACAAATGAGTTTCCTTAAAGTATATATATATATAATATAATATATATATATATATATATATATATATATATATGGATGAATTTCACAATTAAACACGTGAAATGAATGAATGATGCAAACCCACAAGGAAAAAGAAAAATGATCCCAAGGCCTTTCGTGTATTCACAAGTACACCTCGTCAGGGAATGAAGGGAGAAGGCGAGATGACAAAAATATATACCTATGTACAGCGGGACAGAAAAATAAAAAGATTAGCACATGATTAACAAGAGTTAATTAGAGGCAAAAGGTATTTTAACAGGATATTGTCAATTTTATACATTCCCGCAGTGTTATTGAAATTATTTTTAAAATGGATAAATGCACAGTCTAGAATATTCCTTTCAATTATATCTCTGTTTTTAACGAGCGCTTTAGAACTATCCCACTTGATACTACGATTACATCTATACATATGGTTAAACAATGCACTAGAATTATTTGCTGTTCTACACGCATATTTATGCTGTTTTACCCTAATATCTAACGTTTTTACCCGTTTGGCCTATATATACTGAGTTACATTGTGTACATCCGTTCGAATACACACAACCAACCACATTATCCGGGCTATTCTTTATTAGGCATGATTTAATTGTATTATTGTACATAAATACTACATTGATACCAATTGCTTTAAGTAAAGTCGGAAGATATTGAAAATTAACATGGTAAGGTAGGCTAAGGATATTTTTACGCTCAAATTCCTTTACAATTACACTATTATAATACCTATTCTTGGCTTTCCTAAGTCAGTTATCCAGAAATAAAATAGGATAACATAATTTAGTACCAATATTCATGATATTGCATAACTCGGAATCTAAAAATTCAGGACTGACAACTCTCAATGCTCTAAGAAACATAGAAGAGAAAATAGAAGATTTAATCGAGGGATGATGGTCAGAATAAAATTGCACATAAGTTATTTCAATAACAGTGCGGAAATGTATAAAATTAATAATATCCTGTCAAAATACCTTTTGCCTGTAATTAACTCTTGTTAATCATGTGCTAATCTTTTTTATTTTTCTGTCCCGCTTTCTCCCTTCATTCCCTGACGAGGTGTACTTCTGAATACACAAAAAAACTTGGAATAATTTTTCTTTTTCCTTGTGGATTTGCATCATATATATATATATATATATATATATATATATATATATATATATATAAAACAGAGAGAGAGAGAAGAGAGAGAGAGAGAGAGAGAATACTTATTATTATTACTGAAGACACAAGAAATACATTACATATGAGAGCCCGTAACTGCGAGTAACACAAGCGAAATGACGACACCGAGGTCGGGGGTTTTGACTCCCAGTGGCGCTGCTAATAACAATACAGTAATTAGCGCAATGGGGCGCATTAGTTGGTCTGACTAACAGTGTCAGTTTCCGGCACTCCTGAATGAGTATCATTATACAATATAAAATAGATAAAGAAAATATCCGATCTTTAGATTTATAGTCCATTTTGTGTCTGGCGAGTGGCGAGTAATCTAATCAAAATACAGGGTCATCCAAAAAAAAATGGAGGGTTCAAAAATATAACGTGCAATAATTTTATTTTGGGAGGGGGAACGCTCTGTTTTTTTTTTAATCACCCTGTGTTTTTTTCTTGGATATCCCGTCGTGGAGCAGAGCTTTTCAGCTGAAATATTTTAGATTATTTTCAATTTTTTATAATTTGAAATGATAAAATAAAGGCTAATGATAGAAATACAACAAAGTTGCAATTATTATTATTATTATTATTATTATTATTATTATTATTATTTCGTAAATATGCAAAATGGAATTTCACCTGAAATTCATAGTGGGTTCATATTTGGTTTTAGGCCTAACTTAAATACCATATAGATCGAATCACTGAATTTCTTTCATAGGCCTAATAAGGGACACTTTAGCCGTGTGTGTGTAATATATATAGAGAGAGAAAGAGAGAGAGAGAGAGAGAGAGAGAGAGAGAGAGAGAGAGAATGAAGTGATCACCTGAAATATTTATTTTCTAGTCTCTTCCTGCCGTACCTATGTACAGTACAGTATATCATAAATGTGTGTGTGTGTGTGTGCGCGCGCGCGCGCGCGTTCATGTATGTACGTATGTAAACGTCCTACATAAACGTATTTATACATACATACATACAGAAGAACTCGTGTCTGAAGGAAAATTTTGCCTGTTCAGATTAGGCCTAAGAAAAGTTAGCTTAAAAATCAATAAAACGGGAACTCAGAATCACCTTTTCCAACAGCCATCTTTAGCAGTTAACTATCTCGAAAAATCTCATTTATTACCATTGTTTATTCAATTATCTTTAAATAATTAAGTTAATTACCCCCATTTAATGGAAAGATGCGATATAATTATTTATTATTTATTATTATTATTATATATATATATATATATATATATAATATATATATATATATAATAGTATAAAAGCAAAATAGGTTTTTTATATATATATAATATATATATATATATATATATATATACGCATACGCGTATTAGAACATCAAACATATAGGGTCACTTTGACCTCTTTCTCCCCTTGGTCCAATATGTCCTCCCTCAAATTCAAAATTAAGGGCTAGGGAGGGGAGTCCCAAACAACGAGTTTTTTGAGGGGAAAAACAACTGAGTGCTTGAGGGAAATGGAAGCCGAGAGGGGGAGATAAATACATACAACGTTTACCGCTTTCGCCGTACGACTAAACCTTTTTAGGACGAATGTTGTGATTCCGCTCGCAAAGGAGTTAGTAACAAATACAAATTTAGGTGGTAATTTTTAGAGTTGTGTGTGTGTGTGTGTGTGTGTTTTTACCGAATAAATTCGTTTCTTTCACATATTTGTTTACAGTAATAAACTGTAAACCTAATTTATGCCTTTACAGTCACCTTTTACGAACTATATATATATATATATACAGTCAAATATGAGTAGAAATTAAGCCAATCGTTGAAGTAAAACTTTTCTGTATATGGACTACGTGGCAGTAAAGTTGTGAAGAATTAATGAGTATGGGGGTGAAAGAGAGTTTGAAGGGACCATTGTAGGGGTTTGCAGGCAGGGGTCTGTAGGGGAATGTAGGAGAATGTAGGGGGATGAAGGGAGATGCAGGAAGCTGTATACAGTGGACTGTATATGGACAAAGGTTCCGGAGGGGGCCATGAGATGTGTATAAGAGTGCAAGGTCGCGGTACGTAGGAATTTTCTTTTTAGTAACATCACTGTTATTAATCTGCTAATAATAATTTTAATATACTATTTCATACTCCGTTAATGCCAGACGATTTTCTTCAGTTTGAGAGAAACCCTTTATGTACGCCTAAAATGCGTATGCCGCAATTATTTGTTAATAAATAAACGGCACAAAAAAACATTTCTGACGCCAGATATACAAATTATATAGGCCTATATACGTATGAAGAAACTGTAAGATGATATTATCATCTGCCATCCCTTTAATTTAAGGGACTGGTAGGCCCCGCCCTGTCCGATCAATAGCGGCATAAAAGTCTCAACCAGAATCTCGGCTAAGATCGCTAATTTGAGCCCGGGTATATTTCCTTCTCATCTAATAATAAACAGCCTTTGAATTTTATTAATGAAAAGAATAAAAGGATATATCAATCATTTTGTACGAAGGTTTTAATGAACTCACACACAACACACACACACACACACACACAGAGGTTACCGTATGAAACAGCAGCGACGTTTTCACATTTCCATCTGTGGAAAGTGATATTCAGTCTTGTAATCTAAATAATCCCATTAATTTAATCTAACCTAACCAAACCTAACCTAACCTATTCTAACCTAACCTAACCTAACCTTCATTATGACTATATTTTTCAGGATATTTGATAATTTTCAATTAAAAGAGCTAAATCTGAAACTATTGTGTCGCGATGAGCTCGGTGTGTGTACTGTAGATCGACAAAGTTTCGTAAGATAACCAAACACTCACACACACACACACACACACACACATATATATATATATATATATATATATATATATATCAGTAATAACAGAGTTATTCTTACTGTTAAATAAAGGAGTTTGTCTTCTTTGTAAGACAGAGCGTTCCTGTATCTCCCTGAGGAAGAAAGAATGAAATAAAGAAACCTCCTTGAAGGGATATTTTTTCGGAGATTGGGGAGGGTGTTGCCAGGGGGGGGGGGGAGCGGCGGGGATAAGGGTAAGATAAGTGCGTTGCACGAATTCATGATTTCGTGATTTCATGATTGTTGTTTTGTTGATTTTACTTGAAGGATGCCTCGGTCCTTATTCATATACCCCAAGAGGGTGCCACGCATAAAGTCATTCTCTGAGGTTTGTTGGCACTATTTGTACGTAAATGCTTCAGAGAGAGATAAATAAAAATAGATATAAGAAGGAGAGAGAGAGAGAGAGAGAGAGAGAAACCGTATATTCATATAATTTTGTTTTTAAACTATATTGGCTTTACTGAGCTCTCATAATAACTTAAAGGTAACATACAGTATATCATTTTATAGAAAATTGACGCATGTGAAAAAAAAAAAATATATATATATATATAGTACAGTCGACACATTAAATCCTAAATAATAGTCGCTCGCGCGAAAATTTATTAGTATTTTCTTTGTCAAAAATTATTGATATATTTTTTAAACGAATTTATATTATAAATATATTTTATATCAACGCTTAAATCATTCTTTTATCTCATTTTAACAAAAATATTTGAATTTTGAGCGGAAAATAATATAAAATATGAGGGATAATATGTCTTATTTTATATCCGTGTCGTCGGATATGAGTAGATGTCTTGAAGAGTTACAAATACGAGGTTCGGTACGAAGTAATGCCTCGTATTTGTCATTCCCTGTAATTTAGTTTCATAAAATTGGAGTTATAAGTTTATTTAGTGAAAAAATAAAATAAGGGGTATTTTTCGTACCCTCCTACGTATTTATTAACTCAGGGTATATTAATAATTTTGTTAATATATTTATAAATGAATATTGAATGAACGATTTTAATAACTTTTTTTTAAATATTTTTTAATAGTTTTGAATCTTTAATTATTATTACATTTGTATGAGCAAAAACTGTCCTAGTCATTTAATATTATTGTTGCTTGTTTTTGACTAATACAGAATTAAGAATACGATTCAAAGCGCTGTTTTCGGAATTTCTCAGTGCAAGGTTGCGGTACATCATATAATGAAAGACAAGAGTTTGATACAGAGTTAATATATATATGTATGTTGACGAACTATATGTTTAAGTGAACTTTGTACCAATATTCCAAGAAATCTTTTTAAGAGATATATTTTGCGTAGTCATTTCACAGTGACTTCTTTGTCAAACATTACTCCAAGAAATTACGTTACTTTGCCATCTTTCATAAAAATTGATTCAATATTCAATTTATCCAAATGTATATTTCGTTTACTACTTAAAAAAATCCCGAGATTTGTTTAGTAATGTTAGAGAAAAATGTCAAATTCAGCCAAAACTCAACTTTCTTATATTCATTTTTAAGGTTTATCTTTCACCATATTAATATCATTGCTAAGAAAAAGACACTTTGGCGTCATCTGTTTACATTATGAAGTTATATATTAGAAGAATGTGGACAATCACTTATTTAGGTGATAAAATTAGCAGTGAACCCAAAGCTGAACCTTGGGGTACACCATCTTTTACAGGGCTTTTTAGTTGAACAGACATTAGTTAATGATGAAAATTGATATTTATTTGGACAAATAACTTTTAAACCAGTCATTGATAGCAGCTCTATAAATGAGATAACGCGAGAGTTTTTTAAGTAGAATATCAAATCGGAAGCTTTTATTCAAATCAATAAAGATAGATTTTTAGTTTCTTTTTTCTCTTTAGTGACAGAGGCGCTTCCCATAAGATTCAAGATAGAGTAAACGAGAGAGAGATTGAGAGAGAGGGAGAGAGAGAGAGAGAGGGAGAGAGAGAGAAAACAAATGACGATAAAAATAATGGCGAAATAAAACTTAATTCTAAATTATTTCCAGTCTTAATTTCTACAAGATTTTTAAAACAGATAAAAACCCTAATAATAGTTTACCCTCAAAAGAATAATTTTCTTTAAGTAACGACGCAAACAAATTGTTTAAAAACAGAATTTTAGCTTTATCCCATAAATCTTCGAAGAAAAACAAAACAAAAAACAAAAATTTTAGAAAAAATTAAAAACGAAATTAATAAAAAAAATTTAATAATATTAAATTAACATTAATAGGATGCAAGGCATTGTGTATAATGCTACTCTTCCTACTAATTAAAATTAAGTACATACATACACGACAATACTGTCACACATCCATCATAATTTTTATACTAACACACACACACGTACACACAAAACAAATATATATTTATAAGGGGGGAGTGGAGATAATTGTAACAATTTGTATAGTTTTGTCTATACTTTTACCATTATAAAATCGATCAAGGGTCTCGGTCTTTTTCCCACACGTCATTTTCACAAAATAAAATGTTTCGTCAATGCATTAAGTTTAGATATATCTACTTTTGAAAAGCGTTTGTGACGCGTTACGTGTTACCCCACTTTCTGGAAAATTTGTAACAATAGATGAGGCTAATTGTAACGTTTTAGGGGTAACTCGTATAAAAAAAAAAAAAAATATTTCTCATAAGATTTCGTTTACTAATTTTTGTTCACTAAAACGAACGGACAAATTGAAATTTAATGGAAAGAAAAACCAAATTACGCCAAAAAAAAAACCCTTTAATAAACAGAAATAATAAAACAGTGGAACCATTAACCTTAATAAGATTCTGTTTAGCAAGTTTAGCAAATATAAGCCCATATTTGTGTGCCGGAAGTGTGTGAAACACGCAACCAACCAACCCTTACACACGTTCCGT